>JAJPUD010005020.1:0-16497 GCA_023553655.1 Myrmecobius fasciatus | reverse complement strand
CTCTCTCTCTCTCTCTCTCTCTCTCTCTCTCTCTCTCTCTCTCTCTCACTCTCACTTTCTCTCTCTCTCTCTATCTTTTCCTTCCTCCCTCTCTCTGTCTCTCTGTCCCTCTCTCTCTCTCTGTCTCTCTCTCTATGTTTCTCTCTCTCTCTCTGTCTCTCTCCCTCCATCTCTCCCTCTCTTCCCTCTAAATACATAAACACTACACACATATTGAACTTACTAATTTTGGAATATATTCTCTCTACAAGAAGTATATATAACAATGTGGTTATATATGTAAGCATATATACATACCTTTATGTGTGTGTATATATATACATATATATATATAGTTTAAAAATTTGTATATAATCTATTTTATATTCTTACTGCAAATAGGAATTGTGTTATTCTTTGTACTTCTATTTTCAGTGCCTAGAGCAGTACCTGATACTTAGTAAGCTCTTAATACTTATTGATTAACTGATTGATCATATTATAATATTGAGTGAGTGCCAATACAGATAATACAGTAAACCTGAAGTACCTTTTCTGATTGGCCCACATGAAAAAAAAAACAAGTGATCCACTTGCTAACTTCCCCTTTCTGACCACACTGGTATTTCAGGGATTTGACCTTGTGCATTACTGAATTTCACACATGCATGGGATCTCACAATGAACTCTCCCCAAAGTACCTTCTGTGCCACTTTCGTATCACACTCCCTCATAATTACAATATAAAATACATATGTACAAAAATCCAATTAGGTATAATTGTGAAATTTATCTTCCATGTCCCCAACAACCTCTTTTTCAGACTTATTTCCACTTGACAATACATCCTCTCTACCCTTTTCAGTTATCCTGAGATACTTCTCTCCTGGAGAAAGAGAGAAAGAAAGAAATCATATCTTGTTTCTTACCAGGGCATATCTGTGATCTAACTCCTTCTTACCCCATCTTTTCTGGCCATGAAAACCAATAAATCATATATAATATCAAATTCCAGGTTTTGATCAAGTGACATCAGAATTTTAAAACCTTGTAAAGGAGTGGGGACTATTTAATCAGAATTGGAGACCTATCGTATAAGCATTGCTGCATATCCTAATAAATAAATAAAAATAGGGCCATACAAACCAGAGAGAATCAAGTCCATGTGAATGTTAATGCTTTCACACAGGAGCTAGGTGGCCATTAGGAGTCTGCTTAAGCCTTTCCTTGCTTTCTGAGCTAACAGCTTCTAGACAGCTAGAAGAGCAACGTAAATCTCCAAAGTTCTTCAGATTCAGCACCCAATTCCTTTGTATTTATATACACTAAGCATATGTTTCCTGAAACCACTTCAAAAGAAAATTAGCTTTCTGAAATAATATTTAAGTTTAGCACTGCTGGCCCAGAAAGAAAATCTATCTGACTTGGAATGTTTTACTACATGAGTGGAGAAAGGAAGAAGTGGCTGGAATGTTATACTGACCAGCCGAGGAAACGGGTAATAACTTGTGATTAAGTGCAGATGCCCAACTGAAAATTTTGGCTAATCACAACCATAGCCTGCTCCATGGAAACCATAAAGAGGCAAAGAAAAAAGTTACAGTGTGTTCTCTCAAGCTCAAAGGTGAGCTCAGCAACAAGCAGCTAGCTCCTACTACAAAAACCCTCAGATTACTTCAACTCCCCAGTCTATACAAATGTTTATACAAATGAATAGGCCATTGCTTTGAGGACTACTAACCTAGGACCATAGGCAAGCTAAGAATAAATCCAAATCAGAGTGGTCAGTGTCATGAATGTCAGCTCTGTAGTAGAATTCAGAAAGAACTCATTTGAAAAACAATCCATGTAAGCCAGCATAAATCTGTGCTAGAAGCATTATAAATAGCAGACACATGCTTTCACCTCAGCATTGCTGTTAGATTTAAATGTCACTAGTTATATGGGGAGCAGATTATAATTTAAATAATCAGAAGTGATGCTTAGAAATGAAGACTGAGAATTTCACACTTAATACTTCCTAAAATATAAGATGATGGGGTATTTAATTTTCAAATGGATCTGTGATCTCTTTAAAGGGAACATCATATCCAATGATACAGAAAGCAGCTCATTCACACTTACTCAGGCTGGTGATTCTTATTCATTTGTGCCCATAACATCAGCATAGGACTTTACCTAAAGTACTGTTTTCTTTGTTTTCCCTTAAACCCATAATATTATCAATGGAATGTATGTATTAATCCTTATTGAGATTATTCTGTTCTCTGTGCACTACCAGCCCACCTTTTTCCATTCATTCCTTGATTCAATTATATTTTTTACTCCAACAAGAGCTGCTAGATGGCACAGTGCAGAGAATGCCAGACCTGCATTCAGGAAGATTCATATTCTTGAGTTTAAATCTAGCTCTGTGACTTTGGGCAAGTCACTTAACCCTGTTTGCCTCAGTTTCTCATCTATAAAAATGAGTTAGAGAAAGAAATAGCAAACTACTCCAGTATCTTTGTCAAGAAAATTCCAAATGATGATCACAAAGCTGACAACTCCAGCACATTTTCATAAGGTACTATAATCTACTCCACATAATACGTAACAAAGCAAGTTTAAGTAATTCATCTTAATACTGCTACCTTGAAATCAAAATCAGAAGAAAAACTGTACAAATGGTATCATTATTGAGAATAAACATCTCAAGAAACAAAGCCAATATATGGTGAAACTCTATTCAAGATGATCATCAATCATACAAATGATCCCCACTCTGGGCAACTTCAAATGACTGAACAAATTTTCTGGAAGAACCACAACACAGTTATTTCACTTTTTACCACTTATATTCATTTTTCCTAGGTCAAGTTGATCAGCTGCTACCTGACAAGTAAGTATCAACATGCTTTTTATATTTTGAAAATTCCCTAAAAATTTGTCAATAAGACTTTTTAAATTACTCATTTCATCTTTATTTCCAAAAGGGGTATTTAGGAGCACAATTTAGATACAGCAAGATAGTCTGTCAGATGGTTGATATATGATCATGCCAGAAGAAAAGGGAATGAAGCTCTAGCAAGCCATTTTCAAAAGATTATCAATGACTTTAACGTTACTTGCTAGTTTTGCCAATATTAATACTGAAGAAATTTCTGGGAAAATTTAGCATTTTTTTGTTTGTTTACATATTTGAGAATTTCTCCTGATTGTTTCCTCCAATCAGAGGACTTATTCTTTAAGGATATTTTGGGAGTAAAGTCAAATTTATAAATTAAAAAAAAAGTCTTTGTCCAATTGATAAAAGGTCAAATGAATGAACAGGTAGTTTTCTACTGAAGAAATCAAAACTATCTATTATCATATGAAAAAAAATGCTTTAAGTCACTATTGATTACAGAAACGCAAATTAAAGCAATTATGAGGTACCATCTCATATCTATCAGATTGGCTAATGTGACAGAGAGGAAAAAGATAAATGTTGGAGAAGACGTGGGAAAATTGGGTCACTAATGCACTGTTGGTGGACTTGTAAATTGATGCAACCATTCTGAAAAACACTTTGAAACTATGTCCAACTAGGAATGAGCTACTCTCTGAAATAGAGTGATCCAAGATAATTACAAAGAACTCAACCTTTCCAGACAAAAAACAGATGGACTTTGAATGCAGAGCAAAGTATACTATTTTTACTTTCTTTTTTTTTTCAGAGCTTTTTCCCTTTTATTCTGTTTCTTCTTTCACAACAAGACAAACATGGAAATGTGTTTTACATGATTGCACATATATAACCTATATTGAATTGTTTTACCCTCTTAGGAATGAGGAATGGGATATAAGGAGAAAAATTGAAACAACATTTTATTTTAAAAAATGAATGTTAGGGGCAGCTAGTTGGTGCCAGCACCAGTCCTGAAGTTAGGAGGACCTAAGTTCAAATCTGACCTCAGACAATTCCTAGACCTGTGTGACCCTGGGCAAGTCACTTAACTCCAATTGCCTCAGGGAAAAAAATGAATGTTAGAAGTTGTCTTTACACACTATTGGAAAAAATAAAATACGATTTAGAAAAGAATCGCTGTTTTCTTTCAAAACTCAAATGAAGCTCTATCATCTAAATGATGCTATTCCTGACTTTTCAAATAGATGCCTCCCCCTGCCAAATTTCCTTATGTCTATTGTATATATATGTATCTATATATATATATATCTATATATGTATATAGATATATATATATATAGATATATATATATACATCTATGCATTTCATATCCTTTGACAGAATGTAAGCTCATCAATGATAGAAAGAAATCATTTCATTTTTGTCTTTATAAATTTACTCAGAACCTAGTAAAGTGGTAATTGGAGGCATTTAATGAATGTCTGCTAATTGATAATTGGCTTCATTTAACTTGGAGGGGCAGGAGAGCTAGATTCTTAGTTAAGTTCTCCAGAGCCAAAATCACTTTGTGGACGTTGGAGTGGGAATTAGTTGTCCTATGAGTCTCAGAAGCATAGATTGTTAGTTTATAGATAGTGGAAGCCAAGAACAGATGTTAGAATTTGAATTATCAACACTGAGTGCCAGTCCAGATATTCTCACCCAGGAGCTATGTTAAAGATAAGCAAAGTATCCATGTGTGTCTCTCCTTGACACTCAATCATTCTTCTTCTATACTAAGGACCCAAAGTAGCTACATTGCCACCCCCAAATCCTATATTTATAAGAGCCAGGAGTTTTATTGTCTTGGCAGGGGAACAACCTTCCTGGATCAGGAGAGGAGAGTCCCTCAACGCCTAGAGAAAGGAAAAGCTTTCATCTAATGACATTGTTTTTATCATTTCAGAATTCAGGAGTGGTAGGGGAAGGGAGAAACCTCTTTCTCAGTGACCAATGTTTATTTTTAAAAAGATAGTAACATTAGCACAACCCTTTCAGTCTCAGTGACCTTGGGAACAATGCTATACAGCACAGAGGCTGAGAAACAGTGAAATCAAGCCAATGTTATTTCCTGTGAAGAAATGGGAAAACTTGAATGCCAAAAACTAACAAACTGACAGTCATGATCAAATAAAGAATCGTATGGGAACTCCTGAGATTTTAGCTTCATAATAATTTACATATAAGTGCATCTAGGAATAGAAATACTCTTATATTTTTCTAAAACATCTTCAGAAAAAGAGAATGTCGTTTCCTTACTCTCACTCACCCTCTATTCAAACTACTAAAGTAAAAATAGAATTGGCCCTACTTCCCCAAAATTAAGTTTAAGAAGAGTTTTTTATACTATGTAAAGTTGAAAACATATTGTATATTTGATCACAAAAATTAAATTCTTAAATTAGTCATTTAAGAACTTAAGTTTTGATAATATATTATAAACTGTGGTTTGCCCAGAGCTGTGTTATAGAAATAAGAAGGACTTTAGTGGACCATGTAAATCAACCTGTACTAAAAAGGACATGACATTCTTTTTATTCATACTTTCTTACTTTGTTGTAGGCCCTATCACCAATTCCCTTTAGTTAAAGTTCAATATGTATGTGTATGTGTGTGGGGAGAGAGACTAGGTACTTGCTAGTTACTGAACATTTAACAAGGTAGGTTTTTTTTGGTCTAATAACAGAAAGGGGGCACATGGCTCCCCTCATCTCTAACTAGAAAGATATCAGATCAGCACATAATTTGGGTATGGCAATTCAGATGGTTTTAGGCACCCACAAAATCTAAGGATCACAGATTTCACATATCTGGGGCTTTTTATGACCTTAGATAAGGAAGCTTTATTAGGGAATCAGGGTGCAGGTAAATGAGGGGAGGATGTTCCTCCAGGAAAATGTTGGTTCTATCATATCTCTCCATCTGAGGATCCTAGGTGACTTGGTTTGAGCATAGCTTTTATAATATGCATATATATGTGATTTGAATAATAATGTTTATAATTATAATATACTAAAATCTTCCTCCAGTGTCTCATTGAAGCATGGTAGTGACCCTGAATTCTTGAAGGTTATGCTGGAAAGATACAAAGTCTGAAGGTCTGCCAAGTCAGAAATGCTTCCTCTAAGGACCTGGTGACAGAGTCTGAGGAACACCAAAACACCTTTGGAAAAGCTGATTATCAGACAGGCTACATAGTGATTAATTTTTTTTTTTTGGCTATAACAGCTCTTGCAGACCATCTTCTGAGAATGAAAGGGTTGAAATCTGAATCTGTGAAGAAAGAATTCACACTGATGAAGTTGCATATCCCTGAACTTTTCAAGTACAATTATATCCAATGTAATAAAGTGGAAAAAGGAAACTAGTGGGTTTAGAGATTAAGTGCCGGTCCTGGAGTCATGAAGACTCCTCTTCCTAAGTTCAAAGCCTCAGACACTTACAAGCTGTGAGACTCTGGTCAAGTCACTGAACTTATTTTGCCTCAGTTTCCTCTCATCTGTAAAATGATCTAGAGAAAGAAATAATAAACCACTCCAATGTCTTTGCCAAGAAAACTCCAAATGGGGTGTCCCATTGTCAAACACAACCGAAAATAACAACAAAATGAAAACAATTAAGTGTCCAGGTGTAGGAGAATGATCAAAAACATGATACATTAATACAACTCTGAGCTACATCATTGAAGTGAGTTACAAATACAGGATCTACAGAAATTTAGAAGAAAAAGCTTTATGATATAGTATTCTGTGAAAAAAGCAGAACCAGAGGCATAATATGTACGAAAATGTCTTTAATTCTTCAATGGAATCATGATCTCATTCATTAATATGGGTACTCCCTTAAATGATACACATGACTCACCTACATGACATGGCACATAATAGGGACTTAATAAATGCTCTATCTGTCTACTATCAATCATCAACTTTTGTGGGTGTAATGTTCCTAGAAAATGACATGAAAATCAAAAACATTGATACATTGAGCTTTTGGGAAATAGGGGGGTAGGTTCCTGAAATGACTAAAAACTATAATCTTTTTCTAAATATACTTTTCTACAGATAATTCTTTATAACAAAACATTAATTCTGATGATATACACTTTTCCTAATACAGTAACAGTGAAATAACCCATAAAAATCAGGGGAGAAAAAAGCCAACACTACTGGATGGGGAGGAGCAGGAGCAGTGATATCAGAAGAACTCAAAGGTTAAAAAAGGGAAGGGTTAACTGCCATTTTTAATCTTCCTTTTGGCTCTATAGTTGAACTATTTTCCAATTAAAAAAAAACCTGCCTCAAGGTGAGTCTCTGGTACGCAGTAAGAACTAGGAACTTCTTTCCTGGACCAGCCACTTTTCCTTTTTTTCAATTCCCTCATTGTGCATTTGAGAGGTTACTTTAACACTTTCTAGAATGGCTCCTTGGACCCTTTTACAAACACTTCCCTTCTTTTTTGTAGACATAAACTTGCACAGATTAGACCTTTGTTTCCCTACTTTGCATAACTGAGAATATACAAATATGTCAACACAGAAATGAACATGAGATTACAATAAAATTACTGGAATGCTCGAAATGTAAAAGTTAAACACATGAATGTTGAGGATTGACTGCATAGTTCTCAACTATTTTATCCATTCATCCATCCACTTATCTAAACATCCATGTATCCAGTTATCCATCTAACTGGGAGCTAGTTAGTTATCTTCTTATCTGTGTGACTCTTATCCATGTCCATCCGTATATGATAATGGCCGTCCCATAAATTTCTCAGATGTTGTCTTTTTATACTGCTTCTCTTGAAAAACTCATCACTAGTGTTAACCTTCAGCCCACTCACATCCATCTGTGAATTTATTCATGGTTCTTTAAATGACTTGAAATTTAAATTTTTAGAGATTATGATGCTCTACAATTGACAGTTATGTAAAATCACAGGAAGAATATTGCTGTTTAAAAAGTTAATTGGTTTTTTTTTGTTTGTTTCAGAGAGAAGTATGGCATTATTAAAAGCAGAGCACAAATTCCTATATGCACTCCAGCCCAGTCATTTTCTACTCAATTCCAGAACTAACTGATTGTCTACCTGCAATTTTTGCCAAGATACACAACTGTTGGATCACTTCTACAAGCTGTCCATCCAATTACATACCATTTTCTAGATAACAGACATCATCCACTTGATTTTTTTCTTCTCTGAATGAATAGCAAAGTCAACTTCTTATGTGATTATAGATCTCATTTATATGTTCCTCAATGTTCCAGAACTTGATGCAATCAGGACAATATGATCTATTCACAGAAGCATCTAAAAAAATTTACCAGATTTGGAAATCTCTGTTCCATTTGGACTTTGCATTAGATATCTTTCTCCCTACTACCAAAATATTCTTTCTAAAGCAAAAATTTGTTATTACCCTGCTCAAAACCCTTATGTGATTTCCTATTGCCTCCAGAATGAATAAAGTACAAACTTATTAACCTGTTCTTTATAGTCTTCAAGAATACTAGTCAAATTGCACTTCTTTGACATGTCTTTGTATTCAAACTATCCCCCATAACTTGAATGCTTTTTAGTATTCTCCTCTTCCTTAAAGGCTCAAATCAAATGTCCTGCATTCTATGAAGTCTTCCCTGAAGCCCTCCTTATCTTGTACCACTTGCTACTCTCTGTCTCTGTCTGTCTGTCTTTGGGTTTCTGTGTCTCTCTCTGTGTATTTCTATTTCTGTCTCTGTCTCTTTCTATCTTTGCCTCTGTCTCTGTTTCTCTTTCAGTCTCTTTCTCTGTCTCTGTCTTTCTCTGTATCTCTTCAAATGCCCTTAAATTATACTATATGTCTAATGTTTAAACCATAATATTGCACACAATAAATGTTTAATAAGTGTTGTTGATTGATTAATACTAAAGATTCTTGGAGCCAGGCATTCTCCTATATACTTTCTGATAAAAGCAGGGAGTTTCTTACAGGCAAAGGAAAATGACTTGACTATAATGGAAACTAAGGAGATGGAGAATATTTAAACCTGACCCTTGGCCAGTTTTAGTCTATTTGGATGACCATTTTATTGCAATGAAACAAACCTCCTGACCAATTTCCCCTTCTGTCTGTTTTCCACCTGTAGCCAAAATTCTCAAATCACTTTCAATATCTGGGAGATGTAGTGAAATGACTCTGTACCATCAGTGACTTTATGTTGTGAATATCTAATTGAATAAGGCAAGAATGAGGTAAATTGAATAGGATAAAAATCTAGTCTCCTAAATATTCACCTACAACAGTTTTCATTGAAAATCTTAAAACTGCTATTAATTTACATTTGAGTAGCAAACGGAATGATTATAAGTAAGTGAGAATATGGCAGTGAGCTGTGCGGGGGCGGGGAGGGGACAAGATTTGAATTGATCATGGAAAAATATTTTCAAAAGTCTGATTTAATGTTATTTCTGAAGACCAAGTATAATTGTTAAGTCTCAATTCAAGAAAATACTGCATAATCAAGTCTGATCCTAAGCATGGAAAGTCAAAATTATAAAATTAAATATAAAACATTTTTGTCATTCCATTCAGAAATAGAGCTGGCAACAAGGTCAGAGCAGGCCCTCTGATCCTATATTTCCTGCTTGACAGGCCATGAGACCGGAAGATAGCCATTAAAGACTGATAAAAGTAGAAGACAGATGTTCTGTAATGATTCAGTGGAAAAGAATAGGACTACAAAGACATAATCCTTCAGCAGGGAATATTGGTCTGCAAAAGACATTTAGTGATTACTGATTATCCACTGGTTGTCTAAAAATAAATGATACTACAAATTCAGTGTTTGAGCAGAGTAGTTCAATATAGTTTATCTGATGGCAGATAACTAATCATTTTGAAATGTTAAAATACTTTTTTAATACTAATGAAATAAAAATATTACATAAAAATTCCAATGTTATGCATAATGATTGCGATTTGAGGTTAATTTAAGTTTTAAAAAAATTGAATTTTCCATTGTGGTAACAGATTTGGCTAGAGATAAACTCAGGTTTTTCTATGACAATTTTACAAACTAATTTTCTTTGCAGGTATTTACTATTTAATCCAGATGTTCATGTCATAATTATTTTTCAAAGATTATAATAGAAATAAGAAAGTCTCTCTAACTCACATATATATACACACATAAACACATATGTGTGTATATATATGTGAACAAAAACAAAACAAAACGGCGTGTAAGTATATATAATTTCTCTTCTAAATACAACAAAATGACTAGCCACATGAAAACAAAGTAGTTTTGTTCAAATTTTAAATTTCATGACAAAACTTGTGAATTAGTTGTGTTTAAGCACAAAAGATAAGAGTCAATTTCATGTCATTCAGAAAAGAATTGAATTAGATTTCTGTTGAGGCAAAGCAAAAGAAAGACATTGACCTCAAATTATTAAGCAAGTATAAAGAAAGAGTTCAATTTTTCTGCCTTAGTTTACATCTGTCTGGAATGTCACTCCTCCAACCCATGAGTACGCTCTAAGAACTGGACTATTTTTTTTAGTTTTGCAGAAGATCCAAAATATCAGAGTTTCCAGTCCTGACCTTGAATTTTAAGAGGCATATAGTTGATTCCCTAAAGAAGTTCTCTTATATCTATTTTTCAAAGGAATTTGCTTTTTTCAGGTCTATTTATAACTTTGCAATGAGACTCTGCATATTTCTTTGTTAAAACTTTACTTATCTTCTTGGTTACTTATGCTACAACCCTGGGAATCATGCCATTCCCTGGAGTTTTTGCAATCTTAATGCATTCTGATTTTTTCATCAGGCTTTCTTTTTTGTTGTAGAAGACCATTTTGTTTTGTTTTTGTTCTTCTGGAGTCTACTAGCTATTTCCATATCCAACCTCCAGATGCCCTCTCAAACAGTCCTTTATACAAATGATGTACAGAATTCATTAAAGAGCTTATTAATATCTACATTCTCTGTCCTCGAATATTCTTCCCCTTTTATTTTTTGTAGTAGTCATATCTTTTCCACTGATCTTCTGATTATTAAATATATCTATAATTAACTTCACACATACTTGAGAGATTATGCTGAATACTTTTTTTATGATTTTGCTTACAGTGTTCTCTTTGTATTCACTGTCAACCACAAGTTAAAAATTCTTTTTTTATTAATAACATTTTATTTTCCAAATACATGTAAAGATAGTTTTCAACATTCATTTTTGTAAAAATTTGTGCTCCAGAATTGTCTCCTTCCCTCTTGTACCTTCTCCTCCCCAAGACAAGCAATCTAATATAGGTTAAAAATTCTTAGGAAAATAAAAACTGATTCAGGGTATTAGAGGGGGGGAAAGGAAAAGTCTATGGATGGAATATCAAGAAATGGGCCTGATAGGGCATAAGACCCTGCTGAAAGGTAGTACCAAGGCCACCTTGACCTGTGGTACACAACGTTGCAGAAACGCCCTTGTTGAACAAGAAGCACTGACACACAGCATGGGAATTTGTTGAGCCTGAGGGTCACAGCTAATTGCTCATGAGCAGGGATGCTTTGACAGGGCCTCTGGCCTGTGAGTGGGTTGGCTCTCCTCCCATTGGCAGATACCATGCATATGCAATGCCCACAAGCTGCTTCTCTGAATGGTGATTGGGGATTGTCTACTGTTCACAGGCTAATCATGCTTGTAAAACTATATATCAACAAGGCTGTGCAGCATAATAAACTGAAGCTCTTTTCACACCCTCTGAGTTCCCCTGCCTCATTCATCTCATCTCTGAGATCAAAGAGCTCATACAAGGTGAGCTCTTAAAAGACGGCCACAACATGGGCCAACTAGGAACTAATTTGTATCTTCCTCTCCAATACAATTAATTCTAATTATCTTTATATGCGGTGATTCTAAACGTATACTTGTTAATTTGAACTTCATCTTTTGAGCTATGGAAAAACAAGAGGAAATAAGATTGAGGTTACTAAAAAAAAAAGGTGAGATCAAGGCAACTTTTGCAAGTTAAAATTATTTTTTTGGAAGATATACTAATACTTTGCTCTAAAACCTTTGTGAGTACCCAAACCATAAAATAGACATGAAAAAAATGTTCTAGTTATAGAAGTGGTTCAAGATGAGGCTGTTTTATTTGTAATCATACAGACAATATGCATACATTTCTGTTCTTCCATCCATACAGTATGCTTTCAAAACTTTTTCTAATTTCTTTATGCAGAGCTACATTAGGTACACATGACAACAAACTTTTTTTAAATTTTATATGATCACCATCAATTTTCTTTTTACATTTTTAATTTTAAAAGTTTTAGTTGTCATTCAACCCTAAAACATGGTAGTAGAGTTTATTGTAGCAGTCCTCAAAGTGAGATATACAGACCCATTGGTGGCTCTGAGATCTTTCACAGTATCTGTGAGATCAGATCTTCACAATAATATATTATATTATTGGCCTAACAAAATACTCCTCCCAATTCCAACTACTTACCAGTATAAGGCTGGATTTTCTTCATATATTTCAACCAAAATAACAAATTACACCAGAATGACTAAAAGATCAGAGCCTTGTATTAATCCAAACATGAAATATATTTGCAAAAAAAATGTAAAAAACAATGTCATTCTTCTCACTAATTATTTTGTTTTGGAAATTATAGCTATGTTTGTAAAAAGTGTCATTTATGTTAACATAATGGGCTTATTATCTAATAAAAATAAATATTTTATGTTTTCTTAATTTTAAGTTTTCAGATTAACTATCAATAGACATAAGTCTTGTAAACAAAAACTCTTTTGGAATCTTCAATTTTTAAGATCATAAGAAGGCAATGAGATTAAAAAGCTTGAGGACTGTTAGTCAAGGGCAAAAGTCCTTAATCTTTTATTAAGTAGAGAAAGCCCCCTAACAAATTGTTCCAGTTACAACTAATCTCATAGCACTTTATAGTCCTGTTATTTATTTATCGTAGTCAAATTTGCAGTATTTTTCTCTATCAACAGCAAATTTCCCCCATCAGGTTACAAGATACTAGAAGGCAATGACTGTGTATTGCCAATGTTTGTACTTTCCTTTGTATGGTGCTCTTGGTTGGAATTTGAGGAAAATGTTTCTTAAATGAATGAATGTCCATAATTTCCCTGAAGTCTTTTAGAAAGTCTTTGTTACCTTGCATTTGGAGGAGGGGAGAGGCGACAGATACACAGACAGAGACAGAGATAGACAGAGACAGAGAGACAAAGACAGAGACAGAAAAACATACAGAGAGAGAGAGAGAGAGAGGAAAACAGAGAGAAGGAGGAGGAGGAGGAAGAGGAGTAGAGGAGGAGGAGCAGGAAAAAAAGCTGGTTGAATAAGTCACTGAAAAGATCAACTGAAGGACTTTGATTATGGTTTTATGGATTATAAGGAAGCAAATGAGAGGGTAGCCTCATTTCTCTTAAAGGAAAACTCTAGGATCCGCAGAGATAGGATGGAGCTTGGCAGCACCAACTCACTCATCTACCAAATCAAGCCAGGGTTCAAGAGTCTGACAGGCACAGATTTCTGATGAAATGGATGGTACTTTCCAGGACAAACAGATTTAGGAAGCTAAATCATTAGAAGTCAAGCATATGTTTATGATATAGGCAAGGAAAAAAAATCAATGTTTCAAATCCAAGGAAATTAAGTAAAGCAGATATTGTGGGTCTAAAGATTAAAAGGTTACAGTGACCAAAAAGGGCATTAATAAAGAAAGGTAAATTCTGATCCCACAGAAAAGACTGTTGTTGTTTCAGGAACTTCCCCCCTCCCCCTCTACACTGTTTTATACATTCTGCTGGGTAAGGGATGTTCATAGGCTAATCAGTATTCATTACATCCACAGGAAAAATCAGAAATATGCAGGTGAATCCTGTGCCTGACTGAGTCATGAAGACAGATGTTATGATTATATCATGATCAATTAAGATCTTGAAAAAAATAAATTGGAATAAAGTCAACTAAAATAAGAAGGTAATGCTTATGAAAACATGGGATTTTTTTTAATTACTGTCTCCATCTACTCTAGTTATTAAAGATGAATTTCCCTATTTTACCAAAAAAAGTTTGTCACCTTAGAGACTGAACACTGAGACAATGTTTAGACTTTCACATAAGGTTAGATTATCAAAATCCTATCAAAGTTGGAGTTAGAAACTTAACCAATTTTGGAAAATAAAAACCAGTTCACTAAAGTATCTAAAGAATTCTTTAGGATAATTTGGCTTAACCAAATGTGACATAATTTCATGTTTTTTCATCTTCTTTACAAAATATTAGGCAGTATTATTTTTCCACCTGCTAGATATTTTATTTATTATTTTATTAAACCCTTTTTAATTTTCAAAACATATGCGTGGACAATTCTTCAACATTAGTCGTTACAAAACATTGTGTTCCAATTTTCCCCCTTCCTCCTAGATGGCAAGTATGCCAATATATGTTAAACATGGTAGAAATATATATTAAATCCAATATATGCATCCATATTTATGCAATTATCATGCCACACAAGAAAAATCAAATCAAACCAGTAAAAAAAAAAAGAGAGAGAGAGAAGCAAAATAAAATGCAAGCAAACAACAATAAAAAGAGTGAAAATGCTATGTTGTGAACCACACTCAGTTCCCACAGTCCTCTCTTTCAATGTGAATGGCTCTCTTCATCACTGAACAATTGGAACTGGTTTGAATCATCTCATTGTTGAAGAGAGCCACATCCATCAGAATTGATCATTGTATAATCTTGTTGTTGCCACATATAATGACCTGGTTCTGTTAATTTCATTTAGCATCAGTTCATGTAAGTCTCTCCAGGCCTCTCTGAAACTATCCTGCTGGCTGTTTCTTACAGAACAATAATATTCCATAATATTCATATACCATAATTTATTCATTCATTCTCCAATTGATAGGCATCCATTCACTTTCCAATTTCTTGCCACTAAAAAAAGGGTGTCACAAACATTTTTGCACATGTGGGTCCCTTTCCCTCCTGTAAAATCTCTTTGGGATATAAGCCCAGTAGAAACACTGCTGGATCAAAGGGTATGCACAGTTTAACAACTTTTTGAGCACAGTTCCAAATTGCTCTCCAGAATGGTTGGATCCGTTCACAATTCCACCAATAATGTATCAGTGTCCCAGTTTTCCCACGTTCCCTCCAACATTCATTGTTATCTTTTCCTGTCATTTTAGCCAATCTGACAGGTGTGTAGTGGTACCACAGAGTTGTCTTACTTTGCATTGCTCTGATCAATAGTGATTTGGAGCACCTTTTTATATGACTAGAAATAGTTTCAATTTCTTCATCTGAAAATTGTCTGTATCCTTTGATCATTTATCAATTGGAGAATGGCTTGAATTCTTATAAATTTGAATTAATTCTCTATAAAATTTAAAATGAGGTTTTTATCAAAACCTTTTTATTCTTATTACTTCCCTTCTAATCTTGTCTGCATTAGTTGTTTGTACAAAAACTTTGTAACTTGATATAATCAAAATAATCTATTTTGTGAACAATAATGATCTCCAGTTCTTCTTTGGTCACAAATTCCTTCCTCCTCTACAGATCTGAGAGGTAAATTATCCTATGTTCTTCTAATTTGTTTATAATATTATTTTTTATGTCTAATGGGTATGAACCCATTTCAACCTTATCTTGGCATACGATGTTAGGTGTGAGTCAATGCCTAGTTTCTGCCATAATAGTTTCCAATTTTCCCCCCAGTTTTTTCCAAATAGTGAATTTTTATCCCAAAATGTGGGGTCCTTGGGTTTGTCAAACACTAGATTATTATAGTCATTGACTATTTTCCCATGTGAACCTAACCTATTCCATTAATCAACTACTCTTTTTCTAAGCCAGTATCAAATGGTTTTGATGACCACTGCTTTATAATGTAGTTTTAGATCTGGTACAGTTGGCCACCTTCATTTCTTTTATTTTTTCATTAATTACCTTGAAATTCTTGACGTTTTGTTCTTCCAGATGAATTTTGTTATTTTTTTTCTAGGTTAGTAAAATAGTTTCTTGGGAGTTTGATTGATATAGCACTAAATAAATATTTTAGTTTAGATAGTATTGTCATATTTATTATATTTGCTAGACTTATCCAAGAGCACTTGATGTTCTTCCAATTTTTTAGATCTGACTTTATTTGTGTGGAAAGTGTTTTGTGGGGGGCAGAGCCAAGATGGCAAACAGCAGACAGTGTCCTCTGTGAGCTCCTGAGACCTTCCCTCAAACCCAGACAAATTGAGCCTCCGAACTGATTTTGGAGTGAGGCCTCCACCAAACACTTGGACTACAATGCACTTCTATCAAATATCTACTTTGAAAGAACTTCTGAGGACAGTTTTAGACAGGCAGGGGATCGAGCAGCTTCCAGCGCTCAGACGCCAGGGCGCAGACGGGGTGCAAGTCCGGGGATAGGACGGACCAGAAGATTTTAGGCTGCCAGGAAGTCCCTGGGAGACGCTTGGGCCACTTTGCTCTGCTTGCCGGCAGGTGCTTTGGCAGGTCTACCTTTGATAAAGTGTGGATTGAGAGCAGCTGAAAGTGT
>JAJPUD010005019.1:145551-161925 GCA_023553655.1 Myrmecobius fasciatus | reverse complement strand
CACAATCTATCATTTATCTATTATCTATTTATCTATGATCTATCTTTCTATCTCTTTATCTGTAACATGTTTTCTCAGATAATAGTAGCTATCTTCACTGAAAGCCTTTAAACAAAGGCTAAATGACCAGTAGTTGAGCATGTACATAGCATTTTTTTTCAAGTAAAGATAAGACTGACTCAGCTTTGAGGTCCCTTCCAACTTTAAGATAATGGAAATCTAGACTCTTCCATGCAAGACATTTAATTCCTCTGGGTTTCTATTTCCTTATATGCAAAATGTTTCATTAGAGTGTAGTAGGAAATCTTATTCTGGTAAAGCTTAGACTTCCAGGGCTCAACAAATTATGGCCTGTGAGACTAATCTGGCCTGAAGCCTCTTTCTGTCCAGACTGGGACCTAAGGGGTTTTTTTTTTTTTGTTTTTTGTTTTTTTAATTTTTTAAAAATTTTTTAAACTCAAGTATTAAAGAAACATTAAATATTAATATATAAAATTTAAACTTTAGTTAAAATTTAAAAGTCTTCAAAGATTAATTCAATGTTAAATGATTTTAAAAAATTATTCTTAACTTGTGGGCCATACTGATACACACACACACACACACACACACACACACACACACACAATGAAGGTTCAGATTTGGCTGGATGACCAATCGATGACCCCTAGAATAAATGCCCTAAAAGTCACCTTCTAATTTTTAATCTAAAATCTTTTATCTCTAAGTTTTCCTTTTAAAGGTTTTGGCATTGTTTTGTACATAACAAGGATGAATATTTGCTTTGAATTTTCTAATTCTAACGATTACTCAAAATTGTGCTCATCTTGCTGTTTGTGCTTGGCAGCTTGCAAACAACTATGCCAAGTGCCAAGATAAGTATCTCATTTTTAGTGATACTTGAATTTTTTAGAGCCTGAATACTTACTCTAAGACATAGCCCCATGGTTATCGAATAGTTTTTTCTTTGTAAAACAAAACTAACCACAATTTGATTATTCTATGGATTTCCTAAATGATAACATGAATTGTAGAATCCTTCTCTGGGGAAACATTAATAAATAAGCTATGGCACTGTATAATCTTAGTTTATGCTTGTGCTTATGTTATGGTAACCCCTCTGCATCTTTTCAGTGAGCTAAACTCACTTGCCACTATTTAATCACAATGATGTTAAATCTCTAGGCTTACTTAACTAATTGTGCTCTGTATAGTAGAAAGAGCATTGACCTGGATCTAGTTACTTTTTCTAATTGGGAGACACTGGGCCAGTCTGAGTCTTGGCTTTTTCAACAATAAAATGAAAATAATGATTATTACTCATCTACTTCGCAAAGTTATGAGAGAGAAAAATAACTTGAGAAATCCATAAGGGTTAGAGAAATATCTTTCTTATCCTGTCTATCCACAATATTGTTGTGAGGCTTAAATGGGAAGAGAAAATGGAATGTAAAAATCTCCTAAAAACTTTAAAATGCTATCCAAATCAACATAAGCTATAATTGTTGTTATTATTGATCTGGCTCCTTTGGGATCAAAGAGAAGAATGCTTTTAAAAGGATGCCGTTTCAGTAGCTTGCTTACTTGATACATTTCTTACTCATTTAGGACAGAAATTAACTCATTTGTCTTCTCTTTCCAGTCATCATAAATACAGGTCTGTGTCTTGTTATTTCTCTACATCTCCTTATAGTACATAACAAAGTGCTTTGCAACTAGAAGCTACTCAATAAATGCCATTGACTGAATGGCCAATGTCTTTCATTTTTGCAAATCGTGAGATGAACTTATGTCAACACACTTTTTCCAGTTCAGTCCCCACCTTCCTCTGGCGTTAGTATTTAACACAAATTAATAGTTTGTCATAGAACCTGTCATTCAGATACTCCTTCTCCCTGGACCCCTCTCCAAAGTCCCAAGACTCTAGGATCACCTGGTCTCAGTCTGATCTGGAGGGCTAAATCTAAAGGGTCATATTTTCTTTGGCTCATTTCCCCCAGCTGGAGCCTGTTCCAAGAAAATCTTCATATATAACTCTTGCTGAGATTTTCAGAGATATAAGTAGAAGGAATCTCCAGCTCCTGTATAAAGTAGCATATTCATAGCAGATGGGAAATAACCTTTATTTCAACCTTACAAAAATGCACAAAATGCAAAACAACAGAAAATGTACATAGGTAACCCCAGGAAGACAGTGAATTCAGCGACGTCAACAAGGTAATGTTACATTGTGGAGCTATTGTGGTACAGTTGAAAGAACAAAGGTTCTAGTTCAAATACTGCTTCTATTCCTTACTTCCTATGTGACTTTAACTTTTGGGGTCCTCAGTTTCCTTATCTGAAAAAAAAAAGAGTTGGACTAGAATGGCCAGTGGGATCCCTTAAAGAACTATAGCTGTGATCTTATAGTCCTGGTGAATACTTATCTTTCATACAAGGTCCTTATGAGATCTACATGATCCTTGTGGCTTGGACATCACATGGAAGCTAAATATAAGGCTTCTACAAAGGTACTCTTTTCCTTTGGTCTGAACCCTGAGAATCCCTCATAATTAGAGGGTGGGGGGAAGTCTTACCTTCTTACTTCCTAAGTGAGTTTTCAAACACTGCTCTATTAGCTCGGAAGATGATCTTTTCTTAAGAGGTATGTTACTCAGAAAATCCTCTCTCTAAAAAGCCAGTCCATGAACTCTCAAATCTGAGATTATATTTCAGTGAACTCCTAAGTCTAGGAGATCTCTTTTCCAGGAAGGTTAGAGTCTGTGGTCAAGCTATCTAGCAGAAAAAATAATCCACTTCCACATAATAGGTTGAAGGTTGGGAACATGATCCAAAACTCTCCTTTTGGGTCAAATGAGAAAGTATATATTTACTTCTGTCGCTCAGCTGCTTCCCTACTTATCCTAGAATCATAGATTTTGTACAAATAGAATAAAATGCTTTTTCATTATTCAATACATTACACTTTCACCTTAAATTAGCCATTACTCATGCTTGGAAGAAGTCAGTTGTATGGGATGCACATGTTTCTCCCAGATCCTGAGACAGAATTGCTTTGCTGTATTCAGCATCTGAGTACAAAGAGCAAAAATCTGTCAGTTCATTTTTATATTTCAAGGCAAAAAAAGTCTTTGCATTTACAAGAATACCTTCTTCCCAGAGTCCTAACCAATCTTCTTGGAAGCCGCCCCGGTGCCTGAAGTTCAAAGATGTGTCACAATTTAAGTAGCTATCCCAAATCCCAAAGAAACACTCTAAACTCCTCAACTTGATTGCATAGTTCATTTCTAGTTTGAAAAATATTTTTAGTTCATATTTTTTTTTTTAGAAATGGTGTTCAGCAATTGACCTAAAACTGGTGGAAAAATGCAGTGGAAAGATTGCTGAGTTTACAATGAGAAGCCCTGAATTCATATACTTGGTTTGCTACTTTGCACCTGTAGGATCTTAGATAAGGTAATTTTGTCACCTTCTGTCTTTGGGAATTAGTTTCTTGTAAAATGAAGGGGTTAAGGAGCCTTACGGTTTCTTCCTGCTCTGAATCTGTGTCTCATGATCTCTACCAGTTACTCTTCTCTGTCACTTTGAGGGCTCATTTGAAAGGTGGTTCTCATGAAATCACCAAGGGTACAGCCTAGAAGGGCAAGGTGCTGAGAGTAGGAATAGAGCATATTCCCTGTGGACTGATTCTAGTTTAGGAATCCTTGACATCACATCATAATGAGATGAATGAAAGTCTCTGGGTAATTAATAATCAATATATAAATCAGAGCAGCAGATAGTACATTGGGGATTCTCTTGGTAACAAAAGATCCTGCATGGAGGCTGTTGAATGTTTAAATACTCTTAGAAAAAGGATGTCTCTGAGAGTGAAAATTTATGGTATGTATGGTTGACAATTAATAGAATGAATGTTATGAGAGGTGGGATTTTTCTTCTGAGGAGCTGGAAAACCAGACTCTGCTTATGTTAATACATCAGTTTATTCTGCCCCCAGCAATCTATGCAAAAGAATTGATTCCTACCAGACTAGAACAAAGGTGAGGTTTCAATAAGAATTTCACTAGATAAATAATCTGGGTGGCATGAATTTGGGGGGCAAGAACAGAAATGTCCTTGAGAGTCTGGGCTTTGAATTATGGAGCAAAAAGAGAGGACCTTTGGGTCCCATATATACTAAGGTTATTAATATAATAAGAACAGCATTTTTCTTAAAAACAAGAGCAATAATAAAGGAGATTTATAAAGTGCTCTGAGTTTGACAAATTAGTTTATATTTGATTCTCACAACTATCTTGTGAGGTAAGTATTAATGTAATCCCCGTTTTTGGGTGGGGAAACTGGGACAAGTACAGTACTGTTAAATGTCAATGAATTTTTGAAAAATAATGTAAACTCAGGTCCTTCTGACTACAAATCCAGCACACTATCCATTTTGGCTGGCATTCTTAGCCTATGTATAAATTTCAGATATGTCGTTTTACTAACCTGTAACTGAAATTTAGTAGGCAATACCATGATGCCAAAGGAATCCATGGCACAAAAATGGCCAAGAATCCTACCCTATGTTGCTTCTTATGTACACACAAGAGGATGATATAAAATGTTGAAAATGAAAAGGACCTAAAAGAGACCATGTGGCTCAACCCCTCTCCCTTGTCAGTTGTCAAAAATACCCAAGTTGGCAAAATTGAGACTAGGAAACAAATATTCTGGCTTCTAGCCTTGTGCCCTTTTACCACAATATGCCATCTGTAGAGAAGCAGATAAACACTTCTGAGCTCTGATTCACTGAGTGGCTTTCCATGGTTAGTATCGCTGCCATCATCCTAATTTAAGATTTGATCTCGTGACCCCTTTAACCTCTTTCTCAGAAAAGAGAAAACACACAGTGTCCATGTTTATTAAAATGAAGAAAAGAAATATGTATTTATCAAGCCTCCTATGAGTCAGATGCTATGCTAAGTACTTTACAAATATTATCTGATTTGATCCTTACAAACCCTGGGAAAAGTACTGTTATTATTTTCATTTTATAGTCGAGGCAAGCACAAGTAGTATGATTTGCTCAGGGTCACACAGCTGGTAAGTGTTTGAATTTGAATTTGCTTCTATCTCAGCCCAGAAATAGGTGATGTGATCACCCCCTTTGAGGACATTTCCCCAGATTCGTGAAGACATAACTAAAAAACAAACAAAAAACCCCCAAACTATCATTTCTTGTTTGTATTTACATATGTTTTTGAAGAACATATGGTTCTAATTGGTTTTTATGTTGGTTTTAATTGGATTGAGGAAGCTGCAGTAAGGAAGAGAGAATATATTAAATAGTCATGTAAAGACAATGGGCTGTGTAGTAGAATGGAAAATGGCCGGCTTTGAAATTACAAAGATCTGGATTCAAGTCCTTCTTCTGACACACTTCCTGGGTGACCAGAGACAAGTTAATTAACCATATTGATGCCTGTGACAATTCTTTAAGACACATGAATAGATAATCTGCATTAATGGAGAGAGTATCTTCCCCAGGAACTATGTCAATAAAATACATGAGTCCAGACCGAAATTTAAAAAAAAAACATTGAGAGTCCTATTCTATATTTATAGTATTTGAATAATGAGACAATATTTTTAGCATGTAAATATTCCCAAATCTATCTTTTTTTGTTATTTTATGATTCTTATATATTCATTTTCTGTATAAGGGACCACACATTGTTGGGCCAAACAGCTGGATCACATCTTTCCATCATCATCCATATTTTCTCCTTTTAATTATCATCACTATCTGTAACTCAGAGAAATATTAAAGCAGATTAGCTTCTGGCATTTAAAACAATCACTGGCATACAGAGTAGCTTCAGTACAGCTTCCAAATATGGAAGAGTATTCTATTATTTTGAAAGAGTTAAATATAATTTTTCAAATGAAATATCAGAGTAATATCCAATCTTATGACAACTCATTTTCATTCCAGGAAAATTTGGCTTAATATCCTGCCTTGCAGGTGGTTCCAACCAAAGCACCCTTATCCAAAAGCAGTCAGACAGACAGTATCCAAAATAGCACTAAGGTAGAGAAAAAGGAGAAAAGAAGGAAAAAGGGGAGGGCACAATTCAGAATTCCTCATTTCCACCACCCCTCCTTCATTCTTATCTGTGTGACTGAGCTGGAATGGAACAGATACGTTTGGGCATATCATGGAGAGGGAAGACAAAAGTCTCATAACAAGTAGATACAGATCATTAGCAATTTAAATGTGAATAGCTTATCACCAGCTCTTAGCACTAAGAATAGTTTTTTCCCTCTTGTCTCCATTAGCATCTTCCTTTCCCTTGATAAACTTTATCACCTTCCTAGTGAATTGTAATGGTGTGTGTGCTTGACCTAATTGAGTTCAGCACCAGAAAGCTGGTATTTGAGCCAGTACCTCAACCCAGTCACTGAAATGTTACTGAAGTTAGGGATTCCCACCTGTTAAGGGCTCATGGCCCAGTTGGGTGTTTCACTGATTGTTTTTTTTTTTTTTAATTTTTGGAATTTACATGAATCAATTTGTTTTGCTTTTGAGTTTTTTATCTTTTTGGGATAACTGGAAAGGCCTTTGAATGTTGCCAAAAAAAATCAGCATTGGGGATCTCTAAATCTTCTGCATCTGTACATACAAGCCAGTTTTAAATTGTCACAATCATCATTTGGCTCCTTAGCACATTCTTTGATCCATTCAGTCACATGCTTGCCAATGGATTGGTAACAAGCAGATGAGCTACACAAATGAATATAGTTTGGATGTATAAATCAATCTGTAGTCCAAGATAGCCCTAGATCAAAGTCATGGAATGATTTATAAATTGAGGCAAGTAGTTCATTATTTAAAAGAATTCACAGAGCTTACACTCCATAATAATAGGGACAAGAATTTTATGAAAGATTTATTCTTGTTTTTCTCAGGCATCAAGTTAGTGACACATTCAAATGTCAATCTAACGATTGAGGTAAATTAATGAGAGCAGAGAGACTGGCTCCTTCTTTGGAGCAAAAAGGTCCAAGTTGAAATCGCACCCCACTTGGCTACAAGTTAATGGCTGGGCTAGGTTTCTAGGATATTTTATAATGCTAAAGAGGAGCAGAAAAGCCAGATACAGATGTGGATTCCGGCTCCTGATGTACAGATTTCTCTTTCAGCTATCATCTTAGTCCCACCTGTCACAAGACTTTGTGAAGATGAAATTCAGTTCCATCTCATAAAAATTTTGGTGATCTCAGCCATAAAAGAATTTCCCAATGCAATAAGCAAGCAATGGATTGTGTTAATGTAGTAGCTTGACTCTCAGGGTTGTGCTCTCCCCATTAGATTATCTGCAATATGACCATCTCTTAGCACACCCAAGCTCCTTGAACATTCTAATTTGGATTATGTATGCACAATTCTGAAATGTTTAGAGAGTGAAGCAAAGGGATAATGTGTGGTATGGCCGTCATTTTATTGGCCAGAAATTTAATAGAACTCAATCTCTATTGCTTCTTCTCCACCACTAACCTCTACCTGTCTTTATTAAAAGTAAAGAATTTCTCTACACAAAGACACCCCTATCAGTCTAATCCCTCCTGTAAATAAGATCTGTAGTGGGCATGCTGGTTTACCCTTTCCTAGGGTTAGCTTTCCATTTCAATAATCTTGAAAAATACAAATGAAAATTATTGAAAAGGTGATTAATTTCCATCAGTAGTTTTTAATAGAATTAAAAGGTTACTAAACTTTGGCTACCTATGGTCAAGAACAGTATCCATAATAGAGTAGTTGCTGAAATTGACTGATAGTATTATAATGCAAACACTAATGAAATCTCACTTGGATACCACTTTGTAAAGTGGATTGATTTTTATATAAATGTAGTACTTATGGCTAAGTGCACACAATATCTGGCTATTAACCATAAGCCAAACCATTTCCTTTCTGGCTGTCACCCTAGTATACAATATAAAAGTATTAGAAGGCAGAACAACTGTCAGCCATTTTCAGTGTGTAGACAATTGAACTATTCATTGCCCTTGTCAGTGTGCCTTTTGGCCATGTAGATGGACAAGAAAAATAGTTTTTTTGTGTGTGAAAAATTAGTTCTTGGGCCCCATTTTGACACACCCTTAATATAAAATATGTATTTAAAAACTATAATTTGTAAATGGAAGAAGTCAAGAGAAAGATTAAATATAAAAATGGAATCTAATTAAGTTATGTCATTTGAATTTTTTTTAACCAATCTAAAGTTTTACTTTAGGATCCTTTACCTGATTTATTTTATTACTCAACTCAAAGTTGAGTAAAGGACATATGAATTATTAAATGACAATATATTCTAAAATAAATAAATACAAATATTTTGGACATTGTAATTGATAGACTTTGTAAGGACTATGATTGGTCTAGATGCAAATATCTATAATTAGTACTGATTCTTTGGGTTATAAGTGGATAGATCTCTTGGCCTGAAGTAAGAAAAACCTGAGTTCAAATATAGCCTCAGATACTTTTTAGGTATGCAATCCTACACAAGGCACTTAAGTTTCCATCTTCTTCAGTTTTCCTCATCTCTAAAATGAAGATAATAATAGTACCTATTTGGCAGGGTTGCCATGAGGACCAAATGAACTAATATTTAGAAAGTGCTGAGTCCGATGACAAGTCAAGAAGACTCATTTTCATGAGTTCAAATCTGGCCTCAGACACTTCCTAAATGTGACCCTGGGAATCCCTCAACTCTGTGTGCCTCAGTTGCTCATCTGTAAAATGAGCTGGAGAAGGAAATGGCAAACTGTTCCAGTATTTTTGCTAAGGAAACCCTCAAGGAGGTCACAAAGAGCAGGACATGATGGAAAAAACTGAAGGTACTTAATAAATGCTTATTTTCCTCTTAAAAGATATTCCCACTTTTTTTTTTTTTTTTTTGATGAGGAAGAGGAAATTCCTTCCACAAGGCAACACAATGGCTGAGCTTCCTCTGAATCCAGATCCAGGAGTCTTTGCAAGTAGGAATGAATAAGAGGGAGTTCCAAACAGAGTTTCTCAAGTTTCCTGGAGATCAATAGTTAAAATAAAGACTGATAGTTATAAAAGTCCTTCAAAGTGTATTTAAATCCTAAGAATTGATCTCACTCATCAGTGTGCTCTTCCTGAACTTACAAAACTAAGGTTAAGCTCTGTTTAACTAACCTTTTCTCTCGATTTACTTTCTCACTTATGAGCTCTTTTTATGGCTCCTTGGTAAAGGTGTTAATTGAGTTTTTTTTTAAGTGCCTAACTGTCTAGTTTCTGGTCCCTTTTCAGTTCTTCCCAGTTTAGTCTGTCTTTATCCAGCTGGTCAGAACTTACTCTGTCTCCTGGCAACCAATACCTGATCCAAAAATAAGGTAGGGTGTAGATGCTGTATTTCCTGAATCTGCTGTAGTCTTCCATTTGCGCCCCCCCCCCCACTCTGTTTCTTTTCCTTTCCTTTTAAAAATACATTTTATTGATATATTGTGTTTCCTATCACCTAGATTTCTCTAATTCCCAATCTCTGTTCCCTGCACTTAGCAACCTGCTCCATTCTGCCCCATCTTAATACTTTTTCTTCCTTCCTTCCTTTATAAACCAGCAGCTTCTTCACGGTATCCATTTTGGAAGATCCTGGCAAAGAGAGATACTAACATCATTAGAATGTGAATTAGAATGTCTTTATTTTTTATCTTCATTCTCAATTAAGAGTATATGCCAGAGAAAATGATTAATGTTAACATGCCTTTATGCCATCCTTTCCCTTAAAATATATATAAATAACTCTGTGGAAAGCAGCTTTTTTGCATTCCTTATAGCATGATTAAAAAAAGGTATTTTAACTCCAAAACAATTCTTTTTAAGCTCAGAAACTATTTTGACTCTTAATTTTTTAAAGCAGCCAAGGTGAGATATGTATAAGGTCTCTAAAGATTGTCAGATGAGAAATTAGCATTCTGACCCTGCTCCTCCACCCCCAATAATATAGTTTCCCAATTTTTTTTACTTATTTATATTTGTATATGTTGTTCCTCTCCTTCCTTCTCTCCCTACCAAGTAAAATATCAAGAGCATTGAGGACATGAATTGACTTCATTTTATTTATTTTTATATCACAGTACATGGTAGATAAAAGAGATATGATCATTTTTTTTGAGTTCAGTTGAATCTGAAAGTTGGAACAACCCATATGTAAAATATGCTACCATGTTTTACATGGTAAACAACACAAGAGAACAAAAAAGAACAAAAGAGAGAGAATCCATTAAACCAAGCTTCAGCTTCAATTTTGCACATATATAAATATCAAGTAAGAGTGACATCATCAAATGTTTTAATAATGCTCCTGAAATTGCCTTTTTCAATCAGTCAATATTTCATTCAGTAAATATTGATAAATATTGAATACTTTCTGTGTGTCTATCTCTGTTCCAGGACTGCCAAAGAAATCTAAGATATGGAAGTGCCCAAATCATATCTAGCAACAATCCTTATTAGGGAGAGAAGCAAAAGCAAGCCACTTGGAGACAGTAGAACTGTGAAGAATGAGTGGGATACATTGCACATAACAAGAAAGGTTTAAAGTAGATGGTGAACATAATTTGATCAGAAAGCAATAAGGAACAATTAGGTTTTTTAAAATATGTAATCATGAATTTTAATTTCCCTTAAATATGTATGGGTATGAATTTTAGATGCTTATCATCTAAAACTACATTATAAAATGTACGTTCAAATAAGAGATTCCCTTGATTTCATTAATTCAGTTCCATAAGCACTTAATAAATACCCATTCTATTTGTGCAGACAATGTGTTATAGTAGTTATTGGTGATAAGAAGGCATCCCCCCAAAAAAGTCTCCAAAATGAACTCTTATATCCCTTATTATTTGTATCTTTTTATCCCTTTTTTGTATCTTATATCCCTTATATATATTTTGTATCTTATATCCCTTATATATATTTTATATATAACTTATATCCCTTGTTATTTGTTTATTTAGAACAAAACTTTTTAAATTGTGGGCTATGATCCCATATAGGATTGCATAACTGAATGTGGGGGGAATCACAAAATTATGATTATCAGTAATATTTGATCTGTACACCTATTTTTTTATTAAAAGCTTTTTATTTACAAAACATATGAGTGATTTTTCTACATTGACCTTTGCTAAAGCTTTTTTTTTGTTCCAAGCTTTTCCCCTCCTTCCCCCCACCCCCACCCCTAGATGACAGGTAATCTAATCCATGCTAAATATGTTAAATTATATGACAAATCCAATATATGTATACATATCTATACAGTTATCTTACTGCACAAGAAACATCAGATCTAGAAAGAGAGAAGAAAAAAAAACTACCTAAGAAGGAAAACAAAATGCAGGGAAATATTCACAAAAAGCATTAAAATGCTGTGTTGTGGTTCACACTCAGTTCCCTCAGGCCTCTCTCTGGATGTATATGGCTTTCTTCATTGCTGAACAGTAGGAACTGGTTTGAATCACATCATTGTTGAAGAGAGCCATGTCCATCAGAATTGATCACCATATAGTCTTGTTGTTGCCGTGTATAATGATCTCCTGGTTCTGCTGATTTCACTCACCATCAGTTCATGCAAGTCTCTCCAGGCCTCTCTGAAATCTTCCTGTTGGTCATTTCTTACAGAACAATAATATTCCATAACATTCATATACCATAATTTATTCATTCAGCCACTCTCCAATTGATGGGCATCCATTCAGTTTCCAGTTTCTAGCCACTACAAAAAGGGCTGCCACAAACATTTTTGCACATGTGGGGCCCTTTCCCTTCTCTAAAATCTCTTTGGGATATAGGCCCAATAGAAACACTGCTGGGTCAAAGGGTATGCACAGTTTGATAACTTTTTGAGCATAGCTCCAAATTGCTCTCTAGAATGGTTGTATCCATTCACAGTTACACCAGCAATGTATCAGTGTCCCAGTTTTCCCACATCCCCTCCAATATTCATCGTTATCTTTTCCTGTCATTTTAGCCAATCTGACAGGTGTGTAGTGGTATCTCAGAGCTGTCTTAATTTGCATTTCTCTGATCAATAGTGATTTGGAGCACCTTTTCATATGACTAGAAATATCTGTACCCTATTTTACACATCCAGGGTCATGTAAAAATTTTTCAGATGAAAATGGGTTATGAGAGGAAAGGGCTTAAGAATCTCTTATTTTGATGTTTTCTATCTTGAGTTCACTGAATTAAACATTTTAGACAAAGGCATTTTTTTTTTTTTTGGCAATGGAGATACCCTTCTACTAGGAAGCAAAAGTGTGATAAAATGGTACTTCCTTGCTGATGAAAAGGAAGATGGTACATATGGAAAGTCATGAATTCAATGGTTCTGTCTTCTTTGGGAGAAATCTCAGGATGATTATTCATTTATTCATTCTGTGTTCTGGTTAAACTAATTTATATGCTGTTCCTGAGTGAGCTTTTCCATTTTCTATCTCCATGACATTTCCCAGATTGTATTCCCCATTTTTCACATTCTCCTTTTTCCCTTCTCTAGTTCAGAATCCCTAAATTTCTCCACAGAATAGCTATGGAATATTTCTTTGAAAGAAAAAAAGAATGTTTCTTTGCATGAACCCTTTCTTGATTCCTCCATTTTAATTGTTAGCACTTTCCACCTTTTCAAATTACTTTAAAGTAATTTGCATATGCTTTCCACTGCTCTTTGTTCATGTTGTATCATAAAAATTTCTGGAGGACAGAAAGTTTCAATTTTGTCTTTGTATACTATTACTTAGCACATTGCCCTGAACATCGTACTACTTATGCGTATATAGTCAGTGTATCAGCAGAAGAAGCTGCTTGTTTTACTAAAAATCATCCTCTGAGTCCTGTACAGCTTTTACATTTACAAATCATTTCCATATTCTGTCAAATATCTCTATTCTCAAGGGAATCCAGGAATGGATAAAGAGGCACAGAGATCAGTATACTTAGAAGCAATTCTTATAATCAAACTATTTTATCTGGTCTAGTTTTCGGATGGTAATGAATATGTTATCTTTATATTTGCTATGAGTAGAATATAGAAACCTGACAAAACTGTAACTAAGGCAACAGACAAACCATTAATTATTACCCTGCAAAGTAAGGATGATTCCATTTTGTTTATTCTATTTCTCATTGCTATTGTGCGCAAAACAAAAGAATTATCCATTATTTAGACTCATGAATAATAAAAGAAAAGAAAAGAAAAGAAAAAAGCTTTACAATTTGCTAAACACTTCAGAATGTTTATTTTTTCTTTAATGTAGCTTATTATTGTAATGATATATTTTATAACATTTTAATTAGACAGTTCTCTAATTTTATTGCATTTTTATTAAAATACCCCTAGAGAGTAGTAAATAAATGTGTAACGTTACCTATGCAGTGATTTTTCAGTTATATTTTCTTAACTAAATTTGCCATTAACTTATTTTTCTATTGAAGGAAGATAATCTTGATGTCTGGTATCAGATTTCTTGATTTTGACATTGATTACATCTGGATTGGTATAAAAAGCTCAGCGAGGAAGAGAAAGATGGTTCATCTCTTTCCTTCTCTATCCTTAAAGCTCTGTCTTCTTAATAAGTTTCAATGGTCTGGCTATTCTATTTTTTTTTTTTTACAATTCACTTAAATGAAGTATAATAGTTTTATCACTCTCATATGGAGGAAGTGACAAAAGACTCTTTCTGAGTAAAGATTTTCCCAGGTAGAATGTAAGATCTTTGAGTTTGGAAAACATGTCTACATATCCTACAAAATTTACCACAGTCACTATCAATAATAAGTGGTCAGAAAATATCTGCTAGGTATGTAACACAACTTTGAGCCCTGATATAGATACTCAAGTCGTCATTTTTGCTTCAGTTACTACCAGTGATAAATGACTAAGAAAGTGCCTGAAATGGGTCTGTGAGGGATTTTAGAATGGTTTGACACAGAATTCCAAAGGGAGTCAATGCTCCACCTTTAAAAACAACTATAGTGGATTGGAGATCATTGAATCACAGGAGTAAAATCTTTAAGAGACTTTAGAAATCATATAATTTAACCCACTCATTCCTCATATGAGGGAACTTTGGCCTTGAGGGACTAAAAGATTTGTGAAAAGTCACAGAACTAGAAATGAACAAAACTGGGCTTCAAAACTAGGTTCTGTAGGACTCCATTTCCAGTATTTTTCTCACTATATTAAAGCTCTCTTCCACTGAGTTATAGCTTCTCCAGAATTTATTATCTTCCCTTTCTTCACAATACAAGAATAGTACAGTATATGTCATTTCATCAGTGTGGGGAACTTCTAGTGTGGAAATTCATTCCATCCCTTCTGTAACAGTGTAAGGTCTAGAGATTCATGGTGGGGTGCATGGAGTTTAAATGACTCACTCAGACTCACACAGCTAGTAAGAAATTATTTGATGCCATTTTTTTACTGACTCCAAGCTAAGTACACAATTAAGCCTTTACCCATTTTTCACCTCTCATATGTATTGAAAATAACTTAGTGAACAAGAAATATTATTTTATTACATAAAACATTATTACATAAAACAAAAAATAATAATCTGTATTGTTAAAATCCTACACTTTGCTATTTGGGAGGGGGGATGAGTCTTCTAAATGGAATATAGTAAGCTTTCCTATTTGTCCATAAATGTTAATTTTCATATGATATTTCCTTTAAAGATTATATTGTCAAGAGTATGAGTCATCTTATACTAATGAAATAATTATGATAGTAGTTAGCATAGTCCTCAATTAGGTCAGATAAAGTATCATATAAAGGTGACTTTCACAAAGTAACATTCAGAATTAAAGATGTAAAATTGAGTAAATACTGCTTTTTGAAAGCTAAACTTTTTGGTGTATATTTTTTATCCATTGATGTAGATCATGATATCTACAACCATGGAAATCTAATTATTACACAAAAATTTAAAAATATACTTAATCATTTTAGATTAGCCTGGAAGTTAAGTATCTACTGTCAAGTGCTAAAAAGGTACAAAAAAATTAACTCAAATTAAACATATCACCTGAATATAGTTAGCACACCAAGGAACATAACCCCAATGCCAAATAGAATCAAGAAATGTAAAGACATTTCCCTACTGTGAACTTGTAAAATTTGGATTGCTTTTTGCCATTATTGCTCCCAGTAAGACTGTATCCATGTATTTCCAACTTTTATCCCTGCAATTATACAGCAGATGCAACTCTTCAAGTGTTGTCTTAGGCAACATCTCATCATTGATTAGTATCTGAGCTGTCTAATGATTCAGGAAAGCATAAAAGCATGCCCATTTAAATAAATGGAAAGCCAAGTGCTAAATGTTTTCTAACACTTTATGTGTTTCTTTCTTGCTTTAGTTTCCTTTATTGGCTTATATTGTCCTAAGACATGGAGGAGACTTTATCAGAGACTATACAATAATCTGTGGATCCCATTTAGAATAGCTTTATTTTATGAGCTCTGTACTATACATCGAGGTAATTTCTTATATCTACTTTTTTGTTCCAAAGCTGCGATTTTCAACTGATAAAAGAAGTTGCAATTTCCCTTGTGCTGACTTTTAAAGGATTGTACTTTATTATATTCCTTAAAATTGAGCTACATTATGACAATATTACATTGGATTTATATGCCCTTTGAATTTTACACTTTCCTCTCAAGTACTCAGTGATATGTATTTATCCTAGGAAGGATTATCCTGGAAATACCTTAAAATGGACTAAAATGCAAAAGAAATAAGTTGATCTGTTTTTTCCCCCAAGAAGAAAAAGTAGAAGTGAGTGGTTATAGCTATAAACAAGAAAAACATTTCTAACAAACTACCACTATCCCCATATGTTATGGATTGCATCAAGATGTAGGGAAGTGATCATTGGAGATCTTCAAGCCAAGACTGTGGCCACTTATTAAGCATAGTGTGTGGGGGGGGGAGAAGAGGAGAGAGAGAGAGAGAGAGAGAGAGAAATATCCCAAGAAGATAGTGGGTGATGAAAGACATAAAAAGAGAAGAGGAAAAGAGAGATTTTTCAGCAAATGCCCTCTTTTTTCCTCTGTAAGGTGAGGAGAGAATGAGACAGAGATATCATGGGGAGCTTGAAGAATTATAAGAAAAGTTTAGAATAATAGCCAGGGAGAGTAGGATAATAAGTGATTTAGATACTTAAGTATGAAGAGAATGATTGACTTTATTAGATAGCAATCTGACCCATTTCTTATGGTTTTGTTATTTCTTCCCCCTATTTTTAAAGCATTTTTATTTAAAGTATTGAGTTCCAAATTCTCTCTTTCCCTT
>JAJPUD010005019.1:121604-134170 GCA_023553655.1 Myrmecobius fasciatus | reverse complement strand
AAAAAGGAATTAGTTGCTGAATATAAGCTAGGCAGTGCAGTGGATTGAGCTTGGGGATGGAGTCAGAAAAACCTGAATTCAGATCCAGTCTTAGACATGTAATTGCTATGGGCATGTCTCAACCTTTCTTTGCCTCAATGTTCTCATTTTTAGAATGGGGAATCTTTAAAATAAGAAATAAATGAGATAATACTTTTAAAATATATTGCAAACCTTAAAGTGCTAAATAAATGCAAATTATTATCATTACTATTATTATTAATTAGCAGTACTAGTATTTTAGGGGATCAAGAGGTTTCTTAGGAAATATATTTTATATTAAACCAAAATATATCAATATTTAAAACATTTTTAAAATGCAAAACTTAATGAAACAAAACTTATGGAGTTCACTCCAAGACTTTGATTTTTTCTGTGATTGTATATTTAAATAATGTCTTTCATGCAAGACTCTCAAAGTGGAATGAAATACAAGTACATCAGTGGTATGAAACATAGAAATGGCTGCCACTAAACATACAAAATGAATGGATCTCTGAGAGGGCATGTTATCTTAGGACATCACATATCATTTATGTTTTATTGTGTTGTTATTCATTTTGTTCACTATTTCCCTATTATATTTCAAATTGGTTCCTGCTTACCAGGTATTTGCCACCTCTGAAGTAGACTGTTAACTGTGCTCCTTCCTTTACTCTAATTTTTAAGGTAAAGATGGGAGAGGGGGAAAATTATATTTCAAACAAATCTTGGAGATAATAGATATACTTCTAAAGTTGTACTAGTCAGACTTGTTGACCACTGAGGACCCTTTCTGAGATGTGACCATTTCTCATTCAGAAATACATACAAATAGGATTTTTTACTGATGGAACACATGATTTCAAATGATAAAATAAATCCATGGCATAACTTTTAAAATCTTTTATCTTTATTTGGTAAAGATCTTCCGTTAATTTTGTCTCCTAACACTGTTCACTTAAAAAAAATCTGATCTTGAACAATCCAAAGGGTACACATAGCATCATTTTACAATTGTTTATGTATAGATATATAAATAGATATCTTTCATTTAAATATACATATATAAGTACCTTTCTCTTTCAAAGGCTTAATACTTTTAAAGCTATTACCTCTGCATGTAATAGAATAATTGGATGCTTAATGTTTGCCTACTGGAAAGCTGATAGAAACTGATTAGAATCTCTGTTCTATATTCATGCATGGCTTCAAGTATAGCATCTCTCAAGTGTTTCATGGTCCTGAACAAAAGCTCAGCCTAAGGCTTTAGAAATGAATGGAGGTTCTGCTACAGTCTGAAAATAGTTTTAAGATTTGGCAAAGATGATTATTATGTATGACCTAATTAATTCATCACAATGAAGTATCAATGGGCAGCACTGCACAGTTTTTCTATTTCTCATTGTTCAAATAAAAAGATTTAGCCTTAAAAGGAGGAAAATATTGTACACAAAATATTCTACTTGTCTTGTGTCTACTCACTGGAAAACAGCAAATACACCAAAATAAAGTTCTTCAAAAAGAACAATGTAATCTATTCAAATCAAGGCTTTCCCTGGGACTCCTGCCTTATTAAGTTGTGATACATTGTCAGTATTTTGCTCTACAATATTATGCCTGAGTGTTTGGGTATTAGTTAAATATTCTGTAATAGCCAGCTTCTTAAATTGTAGTTTGTGATACAACATGGCGTCTTGTAAATGGGAGATTACAAATTATGATTTATCATCGTAAATGTTTGATTTGTGTATCTATGTTATATACCTATACACACCAAGATTGCATAAAAATTTCTCAAGCTAAAAGGGATCAGGAGGGGAAAAAATTTTAAGAAGCCTTGGTCTAACTGAATAAATATTTCTTTGTGTGCTTGAAAGAAAAATCTGGAAAAACACTGATTTTTCCAGTCTTTCTTTCATTTTTTAATTAGAAATTTCTTTGGGGTGGAAATTATCCTACTGACTAGAGTTGATATTCCCATGTATCTAATCTCAGATTGTGTAGTTCTTCCTCTTAGTAAGAAAAAAACATAACAAATATCAATCCAATGAATTCATCAAAAACCATTAGTTAAACACTTGCTATAATAATAACTAGTACTTCTATTGTGCTTTGAGGTTGGCAAAATGTCTTACATATATTGGTTAACTGTCTAATCCTGGCAGTAATCCTAATTTTACAGAAGAAGAAACTAAGGCTGATGATGACTTGTCCAGGATCTCACAGCTAGTAATTATCTAAGGCAGAATTTGAACTCGTCTTCCTAACTTACTAATATTCCAGGAATAGTGCTAAATTATCACCCCAAAAAAGCAAGGAAATATTAATGGTCTTTTACAAAGTGATGATATATTTGCGTGTAATCCTGATAATTTCACAGTAATTCGATAAGCAGTATGTTTTTGGGATTTGCATGTTGAACAAATTATATTGTACCTTTGGGGGATATTTGCTTATTAACATATGAATGATTTCAGTTTAGTCAATTATTTCTGCTTGTCATATTTCTAACCATGATCAATAGATGTTCCCCAAATGCAAAATACACAAGAGTTTTGCCTCTGGGCTGTCAAATGTGAAACTAAAAACACAATTTAAACAAAAGGAAAAAGCAGACACATGACATAAGTACATCAGCAAGTTCTTCATGAATTGCTCAGAATAAAAATCTAGACCCTCCCCACCTGCCATGACTTTGTTTCCCAATACTAATTCATTTCAAATCTTTACTTCTAATATCCACATGGTAGGTGTCCAATGGTTATAAATATTTAACAGCTGGCTTTCCAAAAGCTCTACCCACCATATTTTAAAGTTCAATCCATGTTATTCCATTCCATTATTATTTTGCTAACTTTTCTCCATGATTCCTTAATGATAGACAATCACAAAATAATAAATCAAATCCTGACTAGGAATTGCCAATTTCCAAGGTATAAATGTTTGCCCTGAAACATTCAGTTCTCTTGAGTTGGAGCTCCATCACACTATGGTTGTAACTCAATTTCAGTGTTATTTCTAGGGAGGAAGAAGGAATAGGAAATAAGCATTTATATTGCTGGGCATTCTGTGTGATAGGTGCTGTTATTATTGCCACTTTACAGTTGAGGAAACAGGCAAAGAGAGGTTCAATGACTTATTACTAGTAAGTGTCTCAGGTTGTATTTGAACTGGGGTTTTCCTAACTCCAGACCCAGAATTCTAACCACTGTGCCACATAGCAAAGTCTAAACTTATAGTGATTAATCTTCTTACCTATGATTTTTCTAAGGGCAACTCTGACCTCACACATTCCCTGTAAATGCAAGGCAAGAAAATATTTTGAAAAATGAAGTTTGTAGTGGCTAAACTTCTATTCAGAGTTATAGACAGGTAAAATTGGAGCTCAGCTGTGTAAGTGTATCGACATTGCTTATAAAGGAAGGTAGTTAAGGTCTGAGCTAAGACTGGGCATATGGTGGTGTGGAAGAAAACAAGGTGGGTTATGAAGGGTTCACCTAGAGCTTCCAGGAGCTCATGATATGTTTCCTTATGACTCCTAGCACAATAGATTGTTTAAAACAAAGAAACAAAGCCATGAGAACAAATCCTAATTTCTTAAAAATATAGACCTGCTGTGAAAGATCCTATATGATTAGAAAGTGGGATAACATAATTTCTAAAATACATGCCATCTCCAAAATTTTGATCCTAAAATCTAAGCATACTTCTGCTTCCATTTCAGTTATTATTCTTGAAGCTCTACCTTTGCTGTGAACCAATTCTGATATCTTTCCTCTCTCGAAAGAACCCCATTAGTGGGGTGATAATGTTGTTAAATATAGCAACAAAAAGGACATTTTATTTTTACTGTCTTATGTTTTTTTTCCCTTTGTAATTTTTTGAATTTTATTTTATGCTTCTAAAACATTATTCAGAGAAGGGGTTCATAGACTTTTGAAAACTGAAATATAGTTCCATGACCCACAAAGATGAATAATCCCTTATCCAAAGCTTTCAAATGAACTTCCAAATTCTGAAGTTAACTGGTAGCCTTTAAGTCTTTATTATAAGAATCCCCAGTACCTCCAAAGTTGTTAATTTTTTCAATAATAAAATTGCTTATCACATATATTCACCATTAGGGGGAATAGATATAATAGATTTGGTTCATACCCTGTTCAGATTCAAGCATGGGTAAATGGAAAATAGAACAAAACCATAAGAAAACTGGTAGCATTAGTTGCTAGCTCACAAGAATTATTAGGCTTTTTTTTCCGGGATTGGCCAGTGTACTGGCTGGCCAGATTCCCGGATGGGATGGTTATGTACAAAGGCAGAATTTGTCTTTACTTATAAGCACTTCCCAGTCAAGGGAACTTGATCAAAATATCGTAAGAAAATAAATTTGCTTACCTAGAAATTGGTTTGTAGAAAATAATTCTCTTCCAATGAATCCTAAGTAAATAGGCACCATTGGAAGCTGGCAAGAGAGAGAAGGCGTGGAAATACCAGGATGAAATAATTAGCTTTCAGGAAATAAATGTGTTTCAGATGATTACGTTAAATGAGATGCAGACTGAATTTTTTTCTCTCAGTCAATCTGATTTTTTTTTTTTTTGTGACAGATCAGACTACATTAGGGTTTGTATGTTTTGTCTGATGGTTAGATTGAGGTTAGTTTCTTTTGGAAAGGTAAAACTTTATATGAACAACAGGATGTATGAAGATACTATATATATATCACTTATATGAATTGAGAACCATCATTGGAAATGAAGTGAACGAAAAAAGTGGGACGTAAAATATCTCTCAGATGAATGGCAAATGACCAAAATGGTAGCAGATGAACTGTTGCAAAGGATGAAGTAGGGCAACTTTGCTAATGTAACTGCAACTAGCAATATGGTTTCTGGCTGTGGGATATTGCAAAGTGTGGGCAAGATAAGGTTAATGTTGCCTATGGTTATAGGGGAAATATCCTTCATGTTTTCCTAAAGGATTCTGAAAATGATATAGACTTCCCAGTTTTTTATGTTTTTGACTCAGGACTGTCTCACATCTAAGGAGACTACCATATAGGATCATAAATTACCCACCACGGCCCATAGCTGGATTATCATGGCATAGATAGAATATATCCGAATGAATCTTTCCTGAGATCCCACCAAAGCTGGAAGCTACTGTGCAGGTGTTCTTTGGAATCCATTCCCTTTACCATGATCCCTTTTGCTTTTTATCTAATGGGCTGTGGCTATTCTGTGAGTCAGTCCTGACACCATGGGGGATTTGGGGCATTTCCCAAAATATAAATGACAAAAGTTACCTTAATATAAAAACGTATAGGTTTAATATAAATTGTTGTAGAGAATAATTGTGATTTAATAAGAGAAAGTACTTAGATACTTGAACTTCTCTTAATCTTGCTATTTCTTATTATATCTGTTGGCTGTACTTCTCTTCCAGAGATTGCTGGTTTCATAAAAGTTGCCATTCTCTCCACTGGGTCATTTGGCAACTCCTTGATATCTATCAGGTTGTCTCATAATATGTTGTGTTTAAAAAAACAAAAATTCTTAATCTCTGAACTTTGTTCATGTTGTTCCTGTGATAATGGACTCACAGTCCATCCAGGCTTTTCCAGTTTGATGAAAGGGAAATAACAATTGTGTTCTGGTCAGAAACTCAGAGTCTTTCACTCCTAGAAGGAAGCCATCTTTTGCCTCAGTTATCATCCAGCCTTCAATTACTGAATGTGTGTTGGCTCGGACAATTAAGACCTGATAAAGACCTTAACTTAAAAAGACCAAGATTCCCTACTGCATTTAGGGCCATCAGTAGTCATCTTGACCTGAGTCTTGCCACTAGACTCCAATGACTGGAGGGAAAAGTGAGGCTGATGACTTTGTATAACTTTGCTTCATTTAAATCCAATTCTCTTTCAAGTCAAGGCATCCTCTTCTGGATGTTCTTGGTCCTTTGAGAGTGAAAGATGAACCACAAAGAAGCTTGATGGAAATGAAAATACCCAATCTTTCTGAAAATAGATTGTATGTATGTCCTTACTTTTGGTTATTAGTTTCTTTCACCAATGTTTAATTGTCCTTTCTAGTAGTCAAGTCTTTGGCCTCAGGCTAGTTTTAGAAGCAGATAAAGTTAATAGTCTATTAAATGGTTGGAGGGCATTTCATTCAAGGTTGCCCTAATCATCAAATCTCCTGCCATCATTCCATCATTACAGTTTTCCTTGGAGCCTTGTTAGCTATTCTTGATATACTTGTCATTTAATACAGTTGACATTTTAACTGGAATAGGACAGGTGCCAGTGAAATTTAAGAAGGAAGTAAGGAATAAATGAGAGTATCCCCAAAAGAAACTGTGCCAACTTCAAGGCTTTTGCTGAAAGACAACTCTACTTGGTCATATCCCTTTCCAATTACCTTCTCATCTTGTTATTAGCAATGACTCTTGGGTTAGGGACCATGCATTGGAAATAAACACCAAGGATTCCCCCTACCCTTGATAGTGAAGGAGCAAGCATTCAACCCAGTATTTGCTGCCTTCAAAGTTCATTGTCTTAGGTGGGTTCCCAATCCCTCAGCAAAGTGAGTGAGAAGCTTTGGATTTAGTCTTCATGAGCTACTTTGATTAGCATTGTATGTGTTTCTGGCTGCTATATTTCAGGGAACATGATCTGGAGTTTATATTTCATGAAAATTACTGAAGATAAATTTATTATCCCTGAATCCTTTTGATGACTTTTGTGCTTCAGATTGCTTGTGATCCAAAACAGAAAATCCAAGAAGTAAAGGAGAATTTAAACTTAAGAGGAAATGTGGCAAACTTCTCAGCCACTAGAAATGGGAAATGAAAGGGTCAAAGACAAGAAGGTAGATAGAAGGGTGGCAACAGGGATCTCTTTGCCAGAAGTTTGCCTTTGAATTTACTTTTCCACTCTGGGAGTGGTTGGTTGGGCAAATGGAAATGATTGCTTCTTGCTGCAGAACAGTGAAAGGAAGATTAGGTATTGTGGTACCAGCTACACCAGGGTGTTCTTCAAGGTCCATGTTTTGTAACACCAGGAGTAGTCAAGATCTAGATTCACAGTTCCAGAGATCCTAAAGATACCATGAATGGAACAACTTTGGGACACTATGCTACATTTCTTATGCACTTTTATCTGTGCACAGGAATATAGGAGGATTAAAAAACTGAATGAATGGATGAAAAACCATTTCTTAAATCCTACTGTGTTAAGTTCTAGGGATACAAATACAAAAGGAAAGACTCCCTTGTCTTTAAGACTTCACATTCAAGAATTGCAAGACCAGAACCCAAAGAAGAGAGCTGTCCAGGGAAAGGTACTTTGATCCCCAAAGATATAACGATGATGAACTGGGCCATGGGGAAGTAGAGTGAGACAATATTTCAGGGATGGTTGATTTCATCCTAGCTCAAGAACTGGAGATGAATGAGGGGTATTGAGAAGAAAGGGAAGTTAAGGTTTTGTCAGGATGGTCAGGGAGTAGTGAATGAAGTGAAGAAGAGAAGCACTGATAAATCCTGCTGGAAATTGTGGACAATGGGATTGTCACCAATCTATACGTGAATCCTATGAGATTGGGGCTGGAGGGAAGTTTTGGAGTTTAAAGGATTGTAACCTTTGAGAAGTGGTCTTTGATGGAATAGCAAAGAAACTGTCAAAGCTATTGAGATATCAGCCATAAAAAGAGAGTGATTGTATCCTTTCTGCAATCATCAGTTCAACCCATATCAATTTGTGGTCTGGGGGTAGCCTTGGTGTAAGAGAAACTGGGTAATGCAATTACCTGGGAGATAGTTTTGTGTATTTTTAAATTTTTCTTTTAATGATTTTGTGAAAAAAAATTTAAAACACTATATGAAGTATCCACAAATGCATGGGTATTCCATGAGAGATTGAGGCCATAATACCAGCTCACATTACTATCACATTGCTAGAGCTTAATGAAATAAAGCAACTTCAGAAAGAAGTCAGGATTTTGGTAGCTAATGGAATAGAATTCATTTTTATTGGATAAATCCACTCTAACTACACCTGTTAAACTAATCAAATGGGTGAATCACTCAAGAAGAGTGATAAATGGTAATAGTCCCTCCTTTTTAGCTACTTATAGCCTCAGGAAGTTTTAACCTGGATCAAAAAAATCCCTACCAAGGTATAGTTCAGGCTCAACAACCCAAAATCAGGAAATCTATTCCCTTGAATAAAAGTCACAATTAAAATGATGGTTAATGCCAGAGGCATTAGGACATTCTGACCAGTCCTGACTAAATCAGAACCTAATCAGTGCTGGGGAAATTTTTGGATTAAATCTGATTCTGATTTTCAGTAAGGCTCCCAATAATGTAGGGGGTTTGTAAGATTTAATATCCCCCAAACACAGAAATTAATGTAATTTTCTTTTCTTGGGAAGCAAATTAAAGCATATGGGAAATGTTTTTCAAACTCATTAAATTCTTAGAGCTGTCTATTCAGTAGAATAAAGGAAATGAGGAGAAAGAAGGGTAGGCTACAAAAAGAAGTAAAAGAAAATAAATTCTCTTACTTTTAAATCTGAACTAGTCTTGAAATGACTTCTAAGTCTCTTTTGGCTCTTCAGTCTCAATGAAGATAATAGCTGATTTTAAGCATTTGAAAGATTATTCTGGGAAAGTATTAGATTTGTTCTATTTGGACCTAGAGGGCAAAAGTAGGGCAATAAGAAGTTACAAACCTATAGATTCAGGCTCAAGGGAAGGAAATACTTTTTCATAATTAGAACAATCTCTCAACAGAATGTACTGTTTAAGGAAGAAGCATTTTTTTCCTATACTAGAAGTTTTCTTGGAGAGGCTGGATGACCATTTGTTGTTTTTGGTTGTGTTTGGCTCTTCATGATCCTTGTTGGGATTTTCTTTGTAAAGATACTGGAATGATTTGCTATTTACCTCTCTAGTTCATCTGACAGATTAAAAAACTGAGCATGACTTGCCCAGAGTTACAGAGATAGTAAATGTCTGATGCCAGATTTGAACTCAGGAAGAGGAATCTTTCTGACTCCCAGCCCAGCACTCTACCCACTGTGCCATCTAACTGCCTTAAATAATAAATCTCTCTATAGAAAGACTAAGTATCAAACTAAAGCCCCTTCATCCACTCAAATTGCTATTCTTTCTGCACTGGATCATCTTCCTACTGTCATTCTGCCCAACTGTAATAACTTGAATTTAGTTTCAAGTCCAAAGTGAACATGAGGTCCTTGTCCAGGTAGCTAACATAAAGAACACTATCAAAAGAGCTATAAAAATGCCTGTATGGACCAGATTTTAGAGAAAATCAGAAGTTCTGAATTAGATGGAATCCCAAGAGGTCATCTAATTCGGAGCTTCTTAAAGGTGAGTTGCATTTCCATATGGAGTTATATAACTGAATCTGGGGATTATGAAATTATGATTTATATTCAGTAAATGGTTTGTTTACCTATTTTATATACCTATATATCTGGTAAAAATAAATTTTTCTCTAGTGAAAATGGGTCATGAATGGAAGAAGTTTAAGAATCAACTGATCTAATTGAACTTATTTTGGGGGAGAAATCATATATATTTGATGGGACTCCCTCCCTGCAGAATGGACATCCAACCTCTGCTGAAGATATTCAGTGATAGGGAATTCTCTTTCTAAGGCAGCCTGTACCTTGTTTGGTAAGTGATGTGATCGTCCCTGGGAAGTTTTTCTTTAGCTTGAGGCTAAATCTGTCATTCTACAGCTTAAGTTATTGAACTTTGTTTTGACAGGAGCTGATCAGAGCCACTTCAATGACAACTTCTCCATGATATTTTGAAATACTTGTAAATAGATATTAGACCCCCACTTTCTTCTCTTTTTTAGGCTGAATACCCTTAGGTCTTTCAACTGACATTCAGACAGTATAATCTCCTATTCCTCTGATTACCCCCCCTCTGGAAATTTTATCTTTTGTCAGTCTTTCCTTAAATCTATTCTTGAACTGATTGAAGCCCTCAAGGTGTGATCTGACTAAGACAGAGAACAATAGAACTGACATCATGGCCCTTGTTCTGAGCCTGACCACCATATCACACTATTCCTTCAAGTTGTGCTTCTTGTCCATTAACACTCTTTTATGGGATCTGCTGAATAGCTCATGCTTCCCCCTTCTTATACTTATGTTTATCTCTTGAATTTAATTATAGGATTTTAACTTATCCCTTTAAAAATTCCTCAATGCAGATTTAGCCTATTGTCCTTACCTTTTTGGATCCTAATTCTATCATTCTTATCTATGATAAGATAATAATAACTATTATTAGTTATCTCTCCTTTTTTTTTCCATCAGCCAATTTAATCAATGTGACAACTATGTCTTCAGTCAAGTTACTGATAAAAAAGATTAAACTAATTTTAGAGCTTACACATGTACTCCTGTTATTTCTTTTCTGCTTTCATGTCTCTTATCTTCTTAATTATGTGTGTGTATACACACACACACACACACACATATACATATATCACCTTCTTCAGGTTAATGATGCAAAACATCTTGTGAAATGCAGTTTTCCTCCAGCCTCTTCCTGACCAAAACGCAGCAAATTATATTCCCCAACATTATTTGCCATCATTCATTCTTTGGGATCTTATATATCTATATGTATATGAAATTCATATCCTTAACTATAGCTATATTTGTCTATCTGAAATTTTTGTATTTAAATATATCCTTTCTCCCATTCACTCTCTGTGCCTTCAAATTCCCTAATTTTTCTTTCCTTGATTCCCTCATTATTTATCAAAACTCTCATGTCTCCATGTGCTGTGGCTGTTGTGGGACTGCCACTTGTAACCCTCACTATTCTTGATTATGTCTTCAAAGGGTAAAACAATCTGTCTTTGCAATTTAGTGAGTCTATCCATGATCTCATAGACAACACAATGTCTCAGGTGCCAGCTGCTCAGATTTACCCAATGTGAAACAGGGTCCTAAGCTGCCAAGAGAAATTTCATATTTAATATAAAAGAAAGGCTTGCAGGATTTTCTCTCTGCTATGAAAAGGTAAGAAATATATTAGGAGGCAGGGTGGTAGCCAATAAAGGATTGTTCGAATATGATCCCATTTTGATCTAGGAATTGTTGGGAGGCATGGGTGACTTATTTGATCTCAATCAGCCCTAAATTTTAGCCTGAAAATGTGGTCAGTGAAACTTCCCTTCAATTTTCTTATCTTCAATTCTCTATCCCCTCCTACCACAATTGATGCTTTTATAATTTATCCAAATGTTTGATGACTCTATGAGCTGACAGGATCTGAATCATAAAAAAAAATTGGCTAAACTCACTGGCATTTTATATTCATAACTCAGCACCCTCCGGAAAAATGCTCATATTATCTCATGTATTTTTTTAATTTTTCCCATGAAAAGAACAACCTTCCATCATGATTCCAAACAAAGACAGTTCAAAAAAGACAATCCATGAGTTTCAGTGATTTTCTGCCCATATTTTATTTTTTAATTATTTTTATTATTAAAGCTTTTTGTTTTCAAAACATATAAATAATTTTCAACATTGACCTTTGCAAAATCTTGTGTTCCAAATTTCCCTTCCTTCCCCTCACCTTTTTCCCCTAGGTAGCAAGTAATCCAATATATGTTAAATGTGTTAAAATATATGTTAGATCCAATATATGTATACATATTTATACAGTTACTTGCTGCACAAGAAAAATCAGATCAAAAAGGAAAAAAATTAGAAAGAAAACAAAATGCAAGCAGGCAACAACAAAAAGAGTGAAAATGCTGTGTTGTGGTCCACAATCAGTTTCCACAGGCCTCTCTCTGGGTGTGTATGGCTTTCTTCATCATTGCACAATTGGAACTGGTTTGAAACATTTCATTGTTGAAGAGAGCCATGTCCATCAGAATTGATCATCATATAGTCTTGTTGTTGCTGTGTACAATGATCTCCTGGTTCTGGATTTGTGAATAAATGTTTGCTGTCAAGAAAGACAGGAAAATGAAGAAGAATTTGAATCTTGGCAGTGCCCACATATGGAGGATTTAGGGGAGAAAATAATTTAAAAAGCTTGCAATAAAGTGCATGTATGGAACCCAATAATCAATCAATAGTTGCATTTCCAAAGTGTTTACTCATTAACAGCTTTTCCCTTTATTTGATTTTCTTTTGGGTGTGGGGTGGGGTGGGGTGGCAGTAAAATGGGGCACTTGAAAGAAATCTTGCTGTTGCCAAAATGATTTGTCTTTAGTGGCTCTGATATCTTTTGATATACTGTCTTTTCTGTGACCATCTGCCATGACTTAGCCTATTCCCAATAGTTATCAGAAAAATGCTCTGTCTCCTTACCTGTATCTTCTGACACCCTTCAAGTCTCAGCTGAAATCTCACTTTCTATAGGAAAGCTTTCCTATCTCCCTTAGCCTCCTCCCACAATTCTAGTGTTTTGATTCTTTCTTTCTTTTTCTTCTTTCTTTCTTTCTTTCTTTCTTTCTTTCTTTCTTTCTTTCTTTC
>JAJPUD010005019.1:87613-121594 GCA_023553655.1 Myrmecobius fasciatus | reverse complement strand
CTTTCTTTCTTTCTTTCTTTCTTTCTTTCTTTCTTTCTTTCTTTCTTCCTTTCTTTCTTTCTTTCTTTCTTTTTTTTCTTTCTTTCTTCCTTCCTTCCTTTTTTTTTTTGTAGGTTATCAGCCAATTACACTGTGCATCTGGCATGCACAATTTTTTTTTGGAGGAGAGGGCATGTGATCTCTACCGTTTGAATATAAGCTCCTTAAGGGCAGTAACCACATGTGGATTTTTCTTTCACTCAGCATCAGTCCATGTAAGTCTCTCCAGGCCTCTCTGAAATCATCCTGCTGGTTGTTTCTTATAGAATAATACTATTCCATAACATTCATATACCATAATTTGTTCAGCCATTCTCCAATTGATGGGCATCCACTCAGTTTCCAGTTTCTTGCCACTATAAAAAGGACTGCCACAAACATTTTTGCACCAGTGGTCTACCTACATTTTAAAAGCTAATGAGTTCAAGACTTCTTTTTTGTCCCTTCTTTCCATTTCCCCTTTTCCTTCTTTTAGATTCCCCATGGAGGCCCATCTAGTCCTCCTATTCTATCTCTTTCCCTCTTGAGCATGTCAAATTGAGTTATCTATAATGTAATCTAAAAGACTCAAGGTTTTAGCAGATCTGTCTCTCTTTTTATTATATTTGACAGTGGTGCTGAAGGAAACAATTCCTTTTGGTCAAAGAGTCTTCTGACCACTATAATCATCAGCATATTGTAACAGATTTTGTTTGTGTCCCTGATATAATTTTGGTTCAATACTGTCATGAAGTGAATTCTTGTTTGTCTCATCTCCTTACTCTATCTAGTCTTCTGCAAGATCTCCAGAAAACCCAAACTTGGGTCAGGCTATTTAAGAACTAGTTTTTGCAAGGAAGATATAGTAATATTCCAAATCTGTCCTGGTTGCTTTTCACCATGTCGTGGGAAATAAAAAGTTGTGAAAAGAGAGCTTTCTTTGAGAAGCATCTTCTACTTTATACTCACAGAATTGTCCTTTGTCTTTTTGAAATGGTAATTCTTTATTGTCTCTTTGGGGGTAATCTTAAATTTCACACTCTGGCCCACAAGGTAATGCTCTAAGGATAATAAGGGCTAGTAAACAATGCCTGATGAGCACAAAGAAGTAGAAACACCTTCCTGATCAAAATTACAAGTGACAGGTTCTTTCATGCTCTCCAAGAACTTAGTTTCAACTTGTGGCAGTGCCATATCTCATTATATAATTGTCTTCTGCTTGGAAAAATTGGAAAGGACGAGAAATAGCATTTGGATAGCACTAGAAAATTTTAATTTTATTAAAAATTTTAGTAACATGGATTTTCCAAACTTATTGTAAATATGCAGTAAAAGTACTTGTTCTATTAACTCGGGATAACAGTAGAATTTATGGATAATGAGAATAAAGCAATCTTACTAATTGCTTGACACAGGTACAGAGTTATAGAAAGAAGGACCCACAATCAGACATCCTCCCTATGGAAAACTGTGACCTGATTTATATATTGTCTCCATCAAAGGAATGAAGATTATATATTGAAATTATTTTAATGCCTCAATATTGTGGTATTAATTCACCTTGTGAAAAATTAATTTTTCAGGTATAAATAATAGTAGGGGGCAAAAATCAGTCTTTTTAAAATATTCATATTGGTGATTTGAATACAGTAGAAGTTAAATATAAATTCTTTGAATACATATACATATGTGCATATATATGTATTCATAGAATATATATATATATATATATATATATACCTAATGGAATAAAGATTAAAATCAATCTAGACATTTCTCAGAAATGATTGAAAGATTGAAAATAGATATTTAAGAAATATAATGGAGATTGCACAGTAGTAGAAACTAAGATGTTTTATACTACTACTAAATTTTCAACTGATTGGTTGGTTCTTGGACAAGCTATTTAATCTCTTGGATTCTCAATCTGATAATTTGCAAAATGAGAAATTTGAAATAAATACTCTCCAGTCCTTTTAAGCGCTAAAATTTTATGAGACAATGCAGATCTTATTCCAAAGACCAAAGTAACTCTGTAGCTTTGGAAGAAGAGGAAAATTATGGAAATAGAAATAGAAGGGAAACACAAAATATTTCAAAAATCTTAGTGTTATTGTAAGCTTTACCAAGTATAAAACTTAACTAGGATCTTTAAAATACTCTAATTCTATGGGAATACATACATTCACACACACACACACACACACACACATACACACACATATATACACACACATGCACACAAATATATTGTTAAAAGGCACAGTCATATGAAAAATGCCACATTAAATTCTCTTGTCATGCTTCAAAATCAAATATAGATATATTCTGCAATATTGATCCTGACAGTCCTAATATATGGACCATCCAAGTAGTTTCTTCTAAATCTTTGATTTTGATCAGCTAAGTCCTGATCAATGTGAACAATAAATCCCCTGAAGTGTTACATGTATTTGAATTTACATTACACAGAGTGATAATTATATAAAATACAGCAGAGTCCATTCCCATTATTCATGGTAGTTATGTTTTATAAAGTTGCCTGCAACACTGAATTATTGACTACTGAACCATTGCTCCAAGAGGAAATGTAGCATTACATTTTGGTGAGCCTGTGGTCACAGCATTTACTTTATCATTTTCCAGCTCAGCATCTACAAATTCCTTTCCCTTTTTCAGTAATCAACCATATTGCGGATTCATTAATATTGAACTGAAAGCCAACAGCACCATAACTCACTCCTGAACAAAAATTATCTAATGTCATTTTGTTGTTGTTGTTGTTTTTTTTTTTTTTTTTTTTTTTTTTTTGTAAAGCATATCACAACGCTGGATAGCACTTTTAGCCTTTGCTCAGGGGCATTTTAAACAATAAAATCATTAACAAAAAGCACAAAAATGTGAGAAATATGCCTATGAAAGCTAAAATAAGAAGGCAGAGCGATCTGTGCCTTATTTGATTTTAGCTGGGAATATGTGTGTCTCCTTATTTGATTTTAGCTGGGAATATGTGTGTCTGATGACTCAAATTTTTCACAGCTCTGTGCATGTCCATGAATGACTGAGAAAGTACAACGATATTGATTTGGGGGTTACATAGGAATTTAGTGAGTAAGCAAACTCACAAATATAGAATATATAAAGATCCACTGTAATTGGTTCCAGCCCAATGGAGATATGTAGTACAAATTTGAATAATGCAACCACCTCAGGGGATTAATTATTTACACTACTCTGGATTTAGCCATGAAAGCAAATCATAGAAAGCTTAGGAGATATAGGAGGTGTATTTTTTATTAGCTTTCCCGGTGACATAGGATCATGCATGATTTAGTTGAATGCTCTCTAAGGTTTTGCTGACCTCCCAGAAGAGGAAACTTCTGCCCTGATGAACATTTGTGCATTTGGTTCTGTAGGCTTTAGTGAGACAAATCTTTGAGCAAGCACAGTCAAAGTTGATGAGAATTTTTCTGCCAAAAATGATGCAGAATCTGGTCCTTTAAAAATATTGCACTGTATCTTTTTTTTTTTTGATTAATCAGGAACATCATATAGGGAAAAAACCTACCTGCCTAAACAGAGAATATGTCTTTGTTTTCAGAAAAATAATAGCATCATGAAGGAGAAATATTCTGAATGAGCATCATAAGGAACTGTTAGAAATAAAACGTTTACTTGGCTCTTTATTGAAAAAATAACTGGAAATAATGATTTTGATTATTTCTTTCTTTAAATATTTATTCCAGTTGGTTGTAATTTACTTTTGTGTCTTTTATAGACATCTAATACATAGAATTTTTACTGATAGATGGAGAGAGGAAGACCAGAGTAGGTACAGAATATCAGGACTGAAATCAAGAAGACTCATCTTTCTGAGTTCAAATCTGGGCTTAGATACTAGTTGTCTGACCCTGGGCAAGACATTTAACACTATTTATCTCAGTTAGTCATCTCTAAAATGAGCTTGAGAGGAAATGGCAAGCCACTCCAATATCTTTCCCAAGAAAACCCCAACAGAGGTGACTGAAATGACTACACAACAAGACAATAGAATCAACTTGCCTCTCTTTTTTTCTTCAGTTTTCATTTTTTAAAATTTTAGTGGGAGATGGGACATAGTAAGGTCTAGATCTGTCTTTTTTTCAATGGGCAGAAATTCTGGCATGAAAACTCCCTCCACTGATGCATATTGATAATGCCTCTATAGAAAGTAGTTTGGGTCAGAGAGCTAGAATGTAGAAAAGCTAGAGTAGAAAACAGGGATTCCTGATTTTTCTGTCCATTACACCAAGCTCATTGATCAATTTATTCTAAGTGTTGCTGCTTGAATATGCTGCCCATGTATATAGGCAGTACACACACACACACACACACACACACACACACACACACACACACATATATAAAATAAAAGCTTTTAATGGTGTGATCTATTGTGGCAGAAGGCAAGAAGGTAAGAAAATCTCAGTGAAACAGGTCAAACAATCAGTTACAAACAATCACAAAAACATGAGAACAGATCCTTGGAAGTAGTTTACCAAATATACAATATTCATGATGAATGCTCTTTAAGGAAAAGGTTGATTTACTCTTTTAGTCTAAGCAGAATAAAATTTTTAGTTTAGAAATTAATAGCTCCTTTGATGGTACCATTAATAATTTCCTTCTTGCTAACACTGTAACTTATTAATCTTCCAAGGTAGCAGGGTTTTGGAACAGTGCCTTTGAAGTTGAAAGGTCTCCCAAAGCAGCAGTGGCTGTGGCTCTGATTGCCAAGAAAAAAAACAAAAAGCAAGAAAACTGAGGTATAGTGTAGGCTATATCTACTGAAGAAAGAACAATACATATATTTGGTCTAGTTGTCATTTCCCAACTCTAACCTATGCCATGACAAACAGGTGCAGTCATTTGTATATAATTCATTATTATTTTCAAGAGTGTCATTAACCAAATATAACAATTCTTGGATAATATTCTATAAAACTATCAACATATCAGAAGTCTCAACCAAGACTGCTGAGAATCTCCTCCCAAATGTTTCATGTGTACCTTAAACTTAACCTATCCCAACCTTAGTTTCTTATTTTTTTCTTTTTTTTTAACATTTTTTTCTTTTTTTAAATAATAACTTTTTATGTTCAAAATACATGCCAAGAGAGCTTTCAGTATTCATCTTTGCAAAACCTTGTGTTCCAAATTTTTCTCCCTCACTTTTCCTTACCTCCCTCCCTTAGACGGCAAGGAATCCAATATACGTTAAACGTGTGCAGTTCTTCTAAACACATTTCCACATTTATCATGGTGCACAATAAAAATCTAATAAAAAAGAAAAAATGAGAAAGAAAAAAAACCAAGTAAACAACAATAAAAAATGTGAGAATATTTTGAAGTCTCCACAGTCTTTCTGGAAGCAGATGGTTCTCTCCATCACAAGTCTATTGGAATTGACTTGAATCACCTCATTGTTGGAAAGAGCCAAGTCCATCACAGTTGATCATCACATAATCTTGTCTTTTCTGTGTACGATGTTCTCTTGGATCTACTCATTTCCCTTAGCTTCAGTTCATGTAAGTCTCTCCAGTCTCTCTGAAATCATCCTGTTGATCTAAACATCATTTTAAAAAAAGATTTACATTGATGCCTTTTTGGCATAACTATAGGCATCATTCCCCTACTCAAAAACTTTCAGTCGTTCTCTGTTACTTTTTGAGTAGAGTTCAAACGCCTCCACCTGCAATTCAAGAAATTCTATAATCTGCAAATCTTCTAACTTTCCAGATTTCTGTCACATAATTTAGCTTAAGGTTCTCTAATCTCCAGGAAAACTATTTGGTTGTTTCCCAAACAGGTCCCAAACTTTCCCAACCTCATGCTTTTACAAATATCTTCTCCCATGTCTATGATAGCTTCTTGTTCTTTTCTTTTTTGGGGGGGGATTTTTTTTTACTTCATTTGTCCAGTGTTTAGAGCACAATTCAATTGTCATCTGTTCCATGAAGTCTTCATTGATTCAACTAGTCAATAATGCTGTTATACTTGGACCTCACAAAGTAGTTTTGTTATATCTGTCAGATGCATTTCCCATGGGTTATTTTATAGGATAATTACTTGTATATGAATTTCTCTATGAGATTATAAACTCTAAAATGGTAGGGATTATTTTATTTATATTCTCAGTGTAGCACTGAGCACAGTACTTTTTACACAGTAAGTGTTTAGTAAAGGTTAAATTAATTGAATAGTATAATAAATTTATCAAATAATTTAAAAACAAATAAGAAAACTCCAGAATTGAAAGCACATTTGCATATGCAAATGAAAACTATCCTTTATAATTTCACTTCTTTGGGAAGTAATTTGCTTTTAGTCTTCCAGTTTGAAACAAATTTGACATTCATTTAGAATCATCTTTAGTTTGCAATGCTCTCTCCTTTTAAGATTCTGAATAGCGATAATTTATTCTTTAAGGATGGATTTGATTCCAGGAAGTAGATACATATCATTTGGTTAACATGTAAGAAGAAAACTGTTTCTGATTCAAAAATGAGGTGTGACTATAAAATTGAGCTTTCCTTTTCTCAATAATACACATAAAAATGTAATTTTCTCTCTTTCTCCAGCCCATTGTTAATTTGTGTTAATGCTGTTATCCACTGCAGGTTAGGAAGGCATTTTGAAACTAGGAAGCTATAGCTAAGGACATGGGGAAGTAAAGGGAAGTTAGATAATATGTGCTAGGATGCAAATAAATACAAATATAATCCAGCAGTTAACAGCTCCTGAAGTCCAAATCTCAGGGACGGTGACCAAGAACATCCATTTTCTGGAGCTGTAATTAGAGATTCTTGTGTCTACATCAAAATTAGTTGAGTGAGTAGGGGAAGGAGGTAAACTTTAGGACAGTCTGGCTTCAAGTGCCCTTGACCTCGAAGATCAGTTGGTTCCTATGACAGAAAATCTAGTTTACTTCTCACACGGAGTTATGTTAGGGATCAGGGGAACTCAATCCCTGGGAAAATAGAACCATGATGACAGAATATTGCGAGGAGCATCCAAGGAAATGGTCAGAGTAGGATCATGTGTTGAGACATGGGGAAGATGGTGGTTGCCCTGGGAAGAAAATCTTTCCTTTCCCCAGGTAGTCCTGACCCAGTTTTGGCTCTGATCCTTCTTGATTGAGAAAACGTCTCACTAATTGAGTTGATTGATCATTTTGGCATTTTCTTCAATATATGTTTCCCTTAACTACCAAGAACTTATTGGGAAGAAAAGAACAGCCCCAATGTGAGACATGTTTCAATTTCAAAAGTACTTTGGATTTGGGACCTTGGAGCTCAAGAATATGGGAGAAGAGGGGAAGAGTGAGGTGATATATGACAGAATATATATATGAATGGTGTCAAATTCTGGTGACTAACAATGCTCATTGTCAAACTAGCAGAAAGAGTGATAAAGAACATAAGAAAAAAATTGTCAGAGCTGTCATGGGTTTTTGTGTATGAAACCAATCCAGATGAGATAGTCAGGGAATAGGAAAGGGGGGGGGTGATGATGGGCCAGAGGATGACAAATGTGGCTGTGCTGTAAAAGAAAGTAATCAGAATATAAGAAGTAGATGCTATCCCTGAAGAGCTTCATGTATGATTTGAAAAATAAGACTTCCACATGTGAAACAATGGGCAGTATAAAGAGTGTATAACTAAGTGATAAATTGTTTTTCTCCGACTTTGAATAGAGAGAAATTTGAAAAAGGAAAAGAAAGAGCCTCCCTAGAATCAATAAGAGATGTCTATTTGATATAAAAAACATCTTCCTAAAAGCAAGAATTATTTGCGAGTGGAAATCTCTGCCTCAGGAGAAATATAAGTCCTCAGAAAAACTGGATAGCCATTGTTAGAGGAGCTTTTTATTCCTTTATGAATAGGACAAGATGACCTCTGACTTACTACACTGTGATTTTCTCATTGCTTCTGCCTTTTTTGTACAGGACAATGAAATGAATCTGTTCTTCTCAGTGACTATATTATACTTAATTGAATATTAGGCAGTCAAGACAAAGAAATTAATCTTGATTTTATTAAAACAGGCTATTCTTCATCATTTGCTCTTTTAGAAATAGCTGTAGATTTGAGGGGAAATTAATTTTAAGGACAATTCAGTCTTCTATACTTTGCACAATGAAGTCCAGTAATAATATTGACATGTGTCTCCCTGGCCTTGTATGAGCTCGTATTTTACTTCATGCACCTGATAATGAAAATGAGATATTGAATATGTTTCAAAAAGACATCCAGAGAATCCAAGTGCATGGAATTTCTTTCCAAATTCTTCAAAGGGTAACTATAATCATTTTTTTGTCATAAAAGAAAATTGATTCAAGGTATTACTGATCACAATACAATAATTAAGACATAAACTAGGCACCCCAAACCAGCACTCCTTAATTTAAGCTCTGAATGAAAACCTTAGTAAATGTTTAAATTCTCTAGTGTTGCCTTCTCTGAATCCTCAGTAATAAGCCTCCCAGAAGCCTAGGAGCCAGGATCTGGGAAAAGGCAGTCAGGTTGTGAGGGGCAGGATGTAGGGAATTGATAAGGATCATAAACTATAATCTTAGCCAGAAGGAACTTCAGAGGCTAACTCAATATGCAATATTAATAATAATTTTAAAAGACCTCCATGACATAATTACATACAGATAATTTCTTCTTCATTGGCCCATTGTGAACAGACATACTCTAGTTAAGCACCCTCTTATTGGAGGGTTTTCTTAAGTTTATTTCTCTTTATTCCTTTCCCCTTCCCTTTTCTTTTCCTTTCTCCTTCTCTTTCTTCCTTTCTTCTTTTCCTCCTGTCTTCCTCTGTGCCTTCCTCTCCTTTCTCTTATCCTCAAAACAAAGAGAAAATTGACAAGAGATAAAGAAGTCTCCAGTATCGATCTTTTTTCCACCTTCTCTGTTTCCCACACTGAAGAAAGACATTGGTATTAGATGGTCTATTTTTATAGCCAAAGTACTACTGGGCAAACATGAACAAATGTTCATATTTTGGAAAATGAAATTGTGTTATTAATCCAAATTTAGTCCACAATTTTCTGTGAATATAACTTGTAACAAAGCCTGAATGCAGTCTATTGTAATCAGACTTATTTTTCAGTATACACTGTAGTATTCAGGAAATTGCATTGGATTTGAAACTAGAAGATTTGAATTGTTAAAAAAAAATGTTATTTACTGTCTAAGTGACCTCAGGTAAGTCAATTAACTTCCTTGATAGAAGATTTCTCACCTATGAAATGGAGAAGGTGGATCAAATGGTCTCTAAAATGCCATCTCGTCTGAAATTTGATATCCTTTGATTAGAATAGTTCTAGAGACAGGTTAATCTAGGCTTTGACCAGGATAGTGACATAGAAAGTTGTATGTCCTCCTCCAGAGATCATTATACCTCGCCTGGTCCTCCATCAAGTTCTTTCTCCATGGTGTACTTTTCAAAGGAAGATTCTACTATGTCATTTAAAAAAGCTAGTTATTCTATCTGGAGAGATTCATTTTCATTCATTGAACAACCATTTATCAAGCTTCTGCTATATGCAAAACACAGTGTTAGGCATTGATGGGGAGAGGGAACATGCAAGCATTTACAAAGTGCTTACTAAGCACCTCCCTAATATTGCCTTATTTGAATCTCACCACAATCCTGTGAGGTAGGTGCCATTATCATTCCCAGTCTATAACTGAGAAATCTGGGGTAGAAAGAGAAAAAAACTTGCTTAATGTCACACAGACAGTACTAAGAGAGACCAAATTTCAACTCAGATCTTGACTCCAAACTCAGTATCCCTAGTTGCTTCTGGGGTTATAAAAATAATTGACAAGGTATCTTCTGTCATTGAATTTATAATCTGCTAAAGAGGAATATGAAACATAACATAGCTTTACTATAATAATTTACTAATTGTAATGCATAACAGATTATTGAAAAAGTACAAGGTATATATATATATATATATATATATATATATATGTGTGTGTGTGTGTGTGTGTGTGTGTATGTGTATATATATATTACACAATGGTCAGGAAAAGAAAGATCATTTTCTTTGAGGTGAGGAGGTAGAACAGTGTGGGAATGATAAAAAAAAATCATGGAGAAAGTTCTTTCTGCTATTTTATTCATGATACCTTTAATAAAGAGTGTAATGATTATTTTTTAAATAATAATTTTCCACAGAAAGAAGTGAAGTCATGTAGTCTCATTCTCAGTTATATACACCTGGATGAGTTTAACCTTTTGCCTATGCAATGTTATACTCCAGCCCACACCTGATGATAGCTACAAACATAATTTCCAAATCCATAAAGAGTCTAGATTTATAAAATTATGCTTAATTGAGCAGAATTTTTTAAGGTTATATTATTGAGGACAAATTCTACAAGAGTCTACCAAGTTAAAAAGGGTTGAAATAGGATCATAATGACAGACTCTTTTCACCAGGGCCAAGTTCATCATCGATGTGTTGGGTACCCAGTGATGAATGGCATCCTAAGAAACAAAGGGAAAGACAACATGATCCTTAGTCCTGTGTAACCCCCTTTTGTTTTCACAGGGGTGGTGACAGTGCCAGGAAAAGGAAACAGTTTTAGACCTATAAGCATTAATTTAACTGTTACTTTAATTGTGAGATCTTTTTATAGTAAGTGTCAAGTTGGATACTGATGCAGAAAACAAGCCACATTGAGATAGACATGCTCTCTAAAAATCAAAGTGTAAAACAAAATAATTGCAGGTCAATGGGAAGCTGGCTCACAGGCTCTCTCTGGAGTGGGAAACAAAGCATTTCATCATGCTTCCTATGACAGGAAGAAGCATCATTTGATCGAACACTTGATAAACATATCATGTGTTCAAAAAGAGAGTGAAAAAAAGATGGCCCTGAAGATATTTGTGGTTTATTTAGTAAGATCTTTTGCACGGAATGAAAAGAAATTTTATTAAGGGCTCCATAAGGATCTTCAAAACAAGTCAGTTAACTTGGTGACTCTATTTTAAAGATGAATAAAAGGGAGGATGCTGGAAAACATGATCAGAATTAAGGAGTGAGAGAGGCCAAAGACAAAGGTAATACTAAGAAATCTTGCTTCTGTGTGCAAGCTACAAATGAATATGTTCTTGATGCATTTGGGCTCCCTCGCTCGGTACCTTTCTTCCACAAAGAAATCAAAATAGCACTTGAGAAGAGGAAGTCAGGAAGAGCCTCCACGTCGGACCAAATTTTCACTGAAGATATCCATTCTGAAGAGTACACAATTTTGAGCACTGAGACATTGGTTTTTCAGGTGTTTTCACTGGTTCCACAACTTCATCTCTATTCTTTTCTCCTTCCTTACCTGTACTCTTTTTACTCGTGGAGAAGGAAACCTTCACTGTGGAACCTTTTATTTTAATTCATGAGTGTAGAACCCAGATCACTATTTCAAAAGATGCTCAGGTTTTGCTCACTTCATTCCACTTCTTACTTTTCAAACTTTTGCCCTCTCTCCAGAAGCTTTCCCCTCTTCCTCAGTCCAGATTTCCAGCTCCATGGTATGTGTTAGCATCATCCATTTGAAGTTAAGTCCTTTAAGGGTATAGTCCATTTCTTGTGTTTGTATTTTTCTCCCCAATTTTTGACATAATATCTTGTGAACAGTAATAAATCCCCCCTACCCAATTTGGAACAACTTTCCAGAAAGAAAAATTGGATATACAATTACTTTGTTCCCAGAACAAGACTTCAACAACTACTAACCCATATACCAAATTCAGATCTCTATAAAAATTTTGTGTGAATAGCCTAAAAACTTAGTGATGATTTTATTTATGGAAAATTCAGACTTTTAAAGGCAGTATCTTCTAAGTCACATAACTGTATAGAAGGTGAAAGGAATATAAGCTTCTACTGTAGTTATTCTTTGTGGACTATAAAAAATATTTTAATCTATATAACAAAATACAGCCTTACTGTTTATCCTCTAATAAAAATGTTGCCTTTACTTATATTAACATGATGTAGATTCCCTGAAAGAATAAGCCACAAAATTAATATTGTTCACTGATGAATTTGACTAATATCAAATTAAGTATGAGTGGCAACATGACTTTAAAGCCAAGAAGACTTGGATTCAAGTTCTTACTCTTGACACATACAAATCAATTTACCTCTGTTTCTCTAGGCAACTCTCTAAGTAGGAGTTCTTAATGTGGGGTCATTAATCCTATAGTATTTGATAACTGTATTTCAACATAATTGGTTTTCTACATAATCTTAGGTACTTTATTTTATGCATTTAAAAATATCATTCTGAGACAATAACCATGGGTTACACCAGAAGGAGTCTGGGTCACAATCTATCTTAAGGACTCTTGTTCATAGACTATAAATTGAAAAGAAAATGCCAGTTTCTTTCCACTTTGCCACCTAGCTGTATCTCTGCCTCAGACTCTCTGTCTCTGTGATATGTGTGCATACACATAATATATATATGCATACATACATACACATGTGTGTATATATGTGTGTAAAATCTTTTGATCCTTTTAATAAGTCTTTCTTTTTCCATGAGTTCCCAATGCCAATGAATCCATAAGACCAGTCCATCTTCCTGGTCCTATTCCCATTGAAACATAAAATGGAAATTAATGTTAGACAATGGAGTTTACTCTTGTCCTAGAAGATATATAATCTGATGTCCAAATAAAATAAGGGTTCACTTAAGATGATGAAATTGTCCAAATTCTATTCTTTGTAGATCATATTATGCTAAAATCCAAGAATACTGTAGGACCTCATTCTTGTGATTGATAGCTCCTTGAGAAATTGGGCTAGCAACCCGCACAGGAAAAGACAAGCAGATGGAGAATTAATGTTGTCCAGATTATGACATGTACTTTGGGAAATTCATTGAGTGAATAGTCATTGTGTATTTGTACACATACACACACACATATGTCAAAGAGATACTGACCAATGATGGAAAAGGATAATTAAATAGAAAGAATAGATGAAGTTGGATTCCATGTCAATGTAAACTATTCAACTTAATCAAATTGTATCATGATACAAAAAAACCCCATCTTTAAAAAAATCAATATTATCTTTTTTTTTTTTTACAAGTGATAGAATTGTTCCTGAGGGTGGTTAATTGATTTTTTCTCAGGGTCATAAGTGCCTGAAGGGCAATTAGAATACACGTCTTCCCAGGTCCAAGTTCAGGGTTCTTAAATATGACAAGTCACTTTTCAGCATGCAAGAAATGTATAATTGGGGAGCCACGTGGGCTGTTCATACACTGAGAACAGAAGAAAATAAATGGACATTCTGAGTCTAGCATTGCTATCCATGCAAGTTTAAAAACTAAAACAAAACAGAAACTAGAGGAAGGTCCTTGAGAAGTAGTATAAATCCTTTACAGAGAAATAATTAAAGGTTATAGATAAGAATCCATTTAAATATTATAGTCGAAGGTTTGACTCACACAAACCTATTTCAGTAATTTTCCAGCCCCCTTACCCTTGGTTGAGATGTGGCCTTTGTTTCTGCCCAGCTAGAATTTTAGGAGAAATGAATTGGCTCTGTTGCTGCTAATCTGTGCTGATCCTTTACTTAGATTTATTCTTGAGATGATAGAGACCAGATAATGGGGAGGAAGAATAGAGGGCATGAGTGTGGGTGGGGAGCCTAAGGAGACCCCAGTGTATATGCTGAAGCAGTCTGATGCTTGTGTTAAGATTCAAAGATAGAACACTGTAAATGATGAAATACTAAGAATACCTAGGATTTGTACCACAGTTCTGTTAAGATCCTGTAATAAAAATTTCACAAATATGAAAAAGTTTTTTTTTGCATAATGAAAGAGAATGTAAAGCAGCACTTTGCCATGTTTTGAGTCTTATTCTTCTAAAATGACACAGAGTGAAATATTCACTGGAAAAGGAAAAAAAATGGAAGACTTGATCATGCTGAAATATTTGCTCAATGACCGTAGTGTGCGTTGCTGTGATAATTGAAGGTTATTATCCACATGCAGAACTGGCATCATGTTGGCAATAAGAAACATTACATTTTAGGCCAATTCCTAAAGAAATTTTATTTTCCCTTGTAATTTATTTGGAATATTCATATTGCTGCTGTTTCTGAGGCTCTTGGATCACATATGTACATTTAGCATCTTTAGAATCTGAACCAACTTTTTCAGGGTATTTTTCTCCATTTATTTTCTTCATAATCTAAAATAGTCACAAGAGTATAATGTTTATAAGCTTTGACCCACATCTAGGACTATATTTCAAGGAGTTCAAAGATTGAAAGAAAGATCCAGTGGAAGGATAGATATAAATAGATACACATATGGATGCACACATACACACAGATATCAGAATATTTATAGCAATACTTTTGCAGTAGCAAAATAACTAGGGAAAAAGTAGGCATAAATCAATTAAAGAAGGATGAAAAATATTACTAAAGTTAAAGAAATTGTGAATAAGAAGTATTCAAGGGTCCAGGGGAAGCACATCCAAATCTTAGAGTTTTCATCCCAACTCACACATGTAGTGACAAGTTCAGGCCTTGGATACTTCTCAGGGTTGAATTCTGGGGGGCTACCTTTTCTTTGACTATCACTCTTGAACCCCCACCCTTGGGCTTCTCTCTCTAATACTTATCACTTATAGCAATCACCTGGATTTGTATGATTGATAGAGATGGGTGCTCACCTGGTTAAGCTAATAAAGTATAGCTTCTTATTCCTTACTTTAAGTGGATTGGGGTAATTGTGTCAACCTAATGATTTTGTTAAGATACTGCTTTTATCTATGTTATTAGGGAAAGTTTGCTGGTAAAGAAGCAGAGACTAGGCACATATATTCAGAAATGATTTTAATGTAAAAACATTTTTTTTGATGAGGCATTCAGGGTTAAGTGACCTGTCCAAGATCACACAGTTAGTAAATGTTGAGTGTCAAATCTCAGATTTGAAATCAGATCCTCCTGATTCTAGTACTGGTGTTCTATCCACGTACTGAGTGCCCCTCCCCTAAGAATAAATTTTAAAAACAGGTTCAGTCAAATTCTTTCTCTTGGAGTTATCAAAAGCTATATTTTATCTGAATCCAATGATCCTAAGATGCTTTCTGGTCAATTAGAAGTTTAGCCTGAACTGTCAGTGTTCAAGTCAAGTTAGTTGTCTGAATTCAGTTTGATCAGGGTTTACCTCATCCATATAATACTGTCCACACTGCTTTACTCTGAGATTGTCAAGTCTATTGACTAGGACACAGTTTGTGTAATGTACTAATAATTGGTTTTAAGAAATATTAGTATATGCTAGGAAGTCTAATTTGTGCTCCTGTGTTAAGAAACCAGCTAAAGTGCTGTGTGAATCAGATGAGAATTGTTTGCAGGAGGGAATAACCCATCATGGGAGAAATCACATTTGGGTCCCATAATCAAATCAATCACAAATGTGTTCAATGAACTGCATGTTGCTAGGTAATGTCAGCTGGAGGGGATTCAAGCCCAGGCAGATTTGGTACAGAGTGGTAGACCTGTCAAAATATAAAAAAAAAAACTAGTTTTGGAGAGAATTAATGTGGTCCTGATCAAATAGTGCTTCCTGAGGAAAGTGGGATCTTTTAAGATCTATGCCTCTGCATAAGCTTAGCATCTTTGAGATGTTGAAAAAAGAATTAGAATTCTTATATGAAATAAGTTCACTCAAACCTAGATAGTGACTCCAGGAACTAGCCCCTCCTGGAACTGTTTATGCTTGAAGGGACTCGGCTACTCCCTTCTCGCATAACTTTGTTAAAATATGTCTCAAGGATCCTCTGTTTCTTGGTCCAAGCCATAACTTTTCACATGATAAAGTGACTTGTTTTCCCTCTTTGGTCTCGTCCTTGCCACAAGTGCAAGATTCCAAGTGCTAGACTAGTTGGCAATGTGCCTTCTTTGTCTCAAGACCTATATGAACTAGCAAGCCTCTGAGCCTCTCCGGAATCTCACCCACGGAGATGACGATCTGCCTGGGACCTTCCCATTCGGGACTCAGAGGCTGTTGAACCGGGATTCCCCAGCCGAGATTTCAAGAGTTGGTGCTCCCCCGAATTGGTGATGTTTTCTTTATCTTTCTCTACTATCCTTATTCTTATTCTTATACTTATTATACTTGGTTTATTTTGTATTATTTGCTGTATTGGATGTTATTGCAAGCAATCTATTCCTTTTATCATATAATTAAGTTACTTTCTTTTCTAACTGGTGTACACGAATGTCATTTACAGGAGCGAATCCGAACCAAAATACATTCACAAAACAGATGTTCATGTAGCATGGACCTTTTTGGGAGCTGATGAACTCAGGGCAAGTCACTTAATGCTGTTTGCCTCAGTTCCTCATCTGTAAAATAAGATGGAGAAGGAAATGACAAAAATTACAGTATCTTTGCCAGCCAAACCCCAAATGGGATCACAAAGAGTAACGTACAAGTGAACAAACCAAAAGCAGCAACAAAGATAGTGTGTAAATTCCTTGAAAATGGAGGCCATTTTTTCCTTTGTTGGATCCCTAGTACTTAGCTGTGACTGACATTTAATAAAAGTTTAATGAATGTTTGTTGATTGGTTTTTTCTAAATCACTTCTGTTGCATATAGTTATTTTTAAGTTCTGCAAGTTTAGTGTGATCAATAATATCCCAATTTCCCAGATCTTTTTTTCTTCCACAATCATATTTCAACAAGTGACGCTGGCTTCCTTCCTACCAAATGGCTGCTTGTAGCTTTGTAGAATCAGGGACATTATGTTCATCAGAACCAGTCCTGTAACTTAATGCAGACCATAGTGGTCAGAAAGTACTAGATAGTTTTTCAATCATTCATTGGTATGGTGAAGTATATCTGAGTTACTTTAAAAACAAATACAACAACAAAATACTTTTTAATACTTTTTACCTTTATTTGAGCTACAATTAGTTGATAAATTCTCTATCAGCTTACCCTCTGGCATGATCTCAAAGCAATCCCAGTCACAGCAGGTTATCCTAATACAATCTGGAAGCTATATTAATCACAGCTGCTGCAGCTGGGATGCAGAATCAGCTGGGGATAGAGTCACTCCTCTAAAGACACAGCTTAATAAGGAAAAGAAATGAATACTTTAGTAGAAGTTAAAATTACCTGATTAACATCATAAGTTCCATGTCATTCCCTGCCCGGTCCCCTCCTCTTCCACTCTCTACACACTTTATTTTGCTTGAATCACAGCAGTGGAGTAGGGGGTAAAGGGCACTTGATCTGGAGGCAAAGGACTTGGATTTGAATCCATTATGCAATTCTCATTGCTCGGATGACCTTTGGTCTTCCTCAGCCTCTATTTCTTCATCTGTAAAATGATGAACTAAGTGAATTCTGTGTTGTAGATCTATGAACCCCAATGGTATGCTTTATTTCAGCATACCCCACTTGGATATTCCTGCTTCATGTATTCACATGCATTAGTTCATTTATGATTAGCGTATGATTTTGGGGGTCTTTTCCATATACAGCCCCGCTATTGTTCTTATTAGACGCTACACTCCTTGAGTGCAGGGAGATGTCCATTTTTTTTTTTGCATCATTGTACCAAGTTAGATCAATATGGTAGAGGAGAAATAGAGTTGAAGTTAGAAGAATTTGGTTGAATAGCAACTCTGACATTAGTTTTATGATCTTGGGCAAGTTACTAAGCTTGCTTCATTCTTAGACATGTCAATTAATATATTTTTTTGATATCTCAGTAAAGGTGCTATCTCATTATTATGGATACTTCTTCCAATGGTGCTGTTCATAACCTACAATTTCTCCTCATATTATTCACTTTCATATTCAAATGCTCAGATGGATCTGTGTTCTCATGGATTTGGGAGTTCCTTCCAACAAAACAGATTGCAACCCATTTGTGCTGACCTATCCATCCTGTGAAACCTTATCCATGTCTTCCCCAAAGTTCCACAGTGAGGGTCCACCCAACTTCATGGTGGCTTTAATTCCTCCCCACATTAAAAGGATATAGTGGAACACGTTAGCTATCTATCTGTATTGTCTTGCTCTTTCAAAAGAATGTGAATGGGCTTTAGTGTATATGGCTTAGTGAACTTTTCAACTCAAGAAAATGTGGATTCAGGTCCTTTCTCAGATACTTCCTAACCATATGATTGACTTTAGGAAGGGCCTTTGGCCATATGATTGACTTTGGGAAGCCTCAGTGTCTTGATTTTCAAAACAAAGATGATATCAGCCTAACAAGGTTGCTATGGGGATCAGAGGAGATGATATACATAAAGACTTCACAAAATTAATATCATTATATAAATATGCCCTGTTATTGTTATAGCCACCATTCTTATTGCACTGTCTATCATACAATTTTGATGTTATTTACTATTTCTTCTTATAGACTGCCAACATTCACTTTTAATATCATCCATATGATACTCATTTTTAGTTCTTCATGGGTTGTAGTGATGACCCATCACTATCATATAATAACAGTGGTAAAGTGTTAGCATTTAAATGATGGACCTTTACTGTTCTAAGAATTGTGGGAGCCAGTAAAAGAACATTGTCTTTTGCCAAAGCAATCCAATCTGATTTCCTTTTCCTTTTCAATGATGAACCCAGCTCATTGTCAATTGGTTCTCTCTTCCAAACATATGTACTGTTGGTCAAGTTCTATAGGATGTTTGCCCAAATATATGTTGAAATCTGGGACATTCTTCATACACTTGGTATTTCTTGTCTATTTGGACAGGAGAAGCTTCTTTGAATGAGTAAGGATTTCTTTCAGGGTACTCAGTAATGTCATTTGAATTTGGTGAAATCCATACAATGTCATTTACAAACAGGAACATCTGGAGGACCTCACTTTCCCTGCTGTAAACATTTTTACAAAGTTTAGGTAATAGCAGAATTAATTTTTTGAATTTTTTTTGGTGGAATTCAATTTGGTCCTTATTTCTGTCTCTTTCCCCCTTTCTGGAGTTAATTTATGCTCCTTTCAATTTCTTCTGAGATTAGATTACTTAAAATTTTTATTTCTTATTTCATATAGTTAACATTCTAGTTGACATTTATATAGTGCTTACTATTTGCCAGGGGCTTTTCAGTTATTATTTCATCTGATCTTCTCAACAACCATGGGAGCTAGGTCCTATTATTATCCTTATTTTACAGGTGAGAAAATTGTAACAAACACAGTTCAAATGACTTGCCCAGGTTTTCAGAACTGATAAGTGTCTGAGGCAAGATCTGCTATCAGATCTTTCTGACTCCAGGACTTTATCCACTTTGCCACCTAACTGCCTGCTGGGCATTCATCTGGGCATTTTATATTTTTGTAAGAATCCATACATTTTATTTGAGTTACTGGCTATTATTGGCATGTAGTTAGGTAAAATAATTTCTAATGATGCTCTTTATGTTTTCTTAGTTCTTAGTTTTATTTATTACTCTGGTGATTTTCAGAATTTCTATTTTGAGTTTTGATTGTAATTGTACTTAACTTTTAAAAATGGTTTTCTAATTTTTTGCAAGTTTCATGTTCAATTTGTTAATCTGAACTTTCTCTCTTTTATGATGAAAAAAAATGTTTTTTTTAACCATAGATACTCTGAAGCATCCCCCAAATTGGTATGTTGTGCCAATTTTGTTATTTTCTTTATTAAAATTGAATTGTTTATAATTTGTCTTTTGATCAATAAATCCTTGGGATTAAGTTATATAATTTCCAACTAATTTTTAATCCTTTATTCAATGTCTCTTTACTAAATATATTTTATCACATTTTAGCCAGATAAGAATGTGTTTATATTTCTGCTTTTTTTGGATTTGTTTGTGATAATTTTATACTCTAATACATGGTCAGCTCTTGCAAAGGTGCCATGTACAATTGACATCCTATATGCTCTATCTTCATTCAAGAAGAACTAAGGCTATATTATAACAAACTATTCTAAAATTTCACTCGTGTCTCTTCTTTCCTGTATTTGTTTTGTTTTGTTTTGTTTTTGTTTTTATTAGGTGTGTCTAGGTTTAAAGAGCTCCTCATGATTATAGCTTTCCCCCCCCATTTCTCCCTTGATTCATTTAACTTTCACTTTTTTGATGAGATGCTATCCAGTCCATACACATTAAGTATTTATATCAATTCATTGTCTATGGTGCTTTTAAACATAATGCAGTTTCCCTGTTTTGCTTTTAACCAGGTTTAGAGGGGATTAAAACACAATTTTTCTTTTACTTTGAGATAACAATTGCTAGCTATTCCCTTTTGAGTTCTGCTGGAGCATTATAGACTTTTGCTTCAGCCTCTTCTATTAAATCTGTGTGCATCTTTATGTTTCAAGTGTTTTCCAATATATTATAAACAGTACATTGGTAAATTCTGCTCAAAATATCAGTGACCATCTCCAGATCTCTGAGCATTGTGGAAATGTCAATGGAGCACACTCACTCTCACTCCAAGACAGACCCATAGCCTTTTCTATATGTTCCTGATGACATTTTTATATCAGCACTCCAACAAAATTATTTATCAGTAAAATGCTATTGCCTCCTCACATTGTTCCTCCATTGCTCCTCCATTGTTCTTTGGGGAACATGCATCTTTTATTTTTCAGCAAATCTCTTTATTAGATTTTATTTCTCCTGTTTATCACTTTGTATTGGCTTAAAAAGCTATTAGGCAGCACCATTAGGTTTGGGGGTTCCTGACAAGAGCCTATTGCTCTATTACCTCTCTACTCTTACTAAGGAAAAGAAAAACTAAAAATGTCCTGGGCTCTTATCCAGACTTGACTTCATTTTCTAAAGCTGTACCACTAAATAGGCAATCGAAATATAAAACAGAATTAGAGAACACTCAAACATTTTGTGTATACCAGAAGGATAAATAATAAGAAAAAAAAACACAGGTAGGAATCATGGAGAACGGGACAGTATAGTTCATTGGACATAATAGTAGCCAGTGCTTGGAGATTTTGACAAGAAGAACAAAGGCAACTTCCCAAGTTAAAATTCTTAGCCTTCTCCTCTCTCAATGGGAGAAGAATATGGGAATTTCATAGGAATTGTTGTTTCCAGAATTTTAATTCAGAAATTCCTAATTCAGAAATAAGAAGATAGGACATTGGCACAAGGTCTCGCCAATCATAGTTCAATCTGTTTTAGTCGGTCTGCATCCCAGAGACCTGGTACAATGAGCCACTACAACCTCGGCTCTGAACATCAAATTTTAGACTCTATAGAAGAGATCAGAGAGTGCAGAGGCAAATGGAAGCTTGATTCTTCACAGCCCACATGACATCAAGATGGAGATGATCTCAAGTTCTTGAGCTGGTTTTCTTTTTCCTTTTATTCCCCCCAAATCTTTTGCTCACATCCTCAGATACTCCCTCATTCATGATCTCATTATGTGGTATATCTTTTATAAAATAGTATCTATATGATACTGTGTTGCGAGGTCAGATTCCAACATAGGGTTATAGAAACAACTCAAAAGAATTTGGCCTAATTCTCCACCATGGAAAAACCAAAAAGATGAAGAACATCCATTGATCAGATTGTGATATGGAGTTGGATGTGCAATCTATGGAACTCATCTGTATGGGTGTGTAGGTGGGGGAACATTATCGGGTCATATGTGCTAAATTTCTACTTGAACTTATTCCAGAAGAAGCTTAATTCAGTAAATTTTATATTTTCTTCTGGCTAATAAAAACTATGAAATCTGACATGTTCCCTTCTTGCCTTAGCTGCCAGGAAACTCAGAGCCAAATTTATTATCCAAGTTTTATAATCTACTCAATTCCATCCCTTAAAAGCATTCACACTGCTTTGGTTTTTTTTATACAAATGCTGTTGAATTTTATCTTGGAATGTCTTATGCTGTTTTTAATCTATAAGCAGCCCTAAATCCTTTTTTTACATAGAAGAGGGTAAAAAATTTTAATAAAAATCTGAATTGTTTGGAGTACTTTTGAAGATTAGCTTAATAAAATCAATGGGTTTATTACTTTGAATATAGTCTTATAAGAGACATTTTTCTTTTGTTTAAATTAAAAAATGTACATGTACAAATATACTAGTTGTATTCTAGGTATGTTATCTTTCTATTCTTTTGGGTCTAATTGAGAGAAATGAGCATTCCCTGAACCTTTTTTTCCTCTCCCAACCTCTTCTTTTCCTATCCTGGAAAGCCCGGTGTAGCCCAAGGCACTCAAAAAGTTGAACGGAATAAATGAAGCCATTGCATTATAGCTGGGAGATTGATTGGGTTCCTGGGCAATGAGGTTTCAGTTCAGTTCACCAAGTCTATGTGTAAACCATTATTTACTCTTTTCTTTACAAGACAAAATGAAGACCTTGAAGTAAAGCTGTCTCTAAATAAGAATTTTTATCTGATAAATTAATACTTTAGAAGATACTTGATAGCATCAGGGAAGGTAAATCTATCAATTCATATTACAACTCCTATACTCTTTAATACAAGGTATTTATGAGTTTCTAAGGGTCAAAACTAATTCATTACCTGGAAGCTAAACTACTAGGAAATGAAACTATTTGATTGTAGCTAGTTTCATCATCCAATGACACAGTCAACTACAAGACAAAAAATAGAGTTTTCCATCTAAGTTGGATGCATTAGAGCCTCAAGAGTATGGTGACACCGTGATAAAGCATCAAAGCAGGCATTCGAGGGGCTAAAAATTTTCAAGTAATAATGGGAAGATTTAAATAATTGCTCATTTTTGAGCTTTTCAGATAAAACATTTTTTAACAACTTATCACTATTGATCCTTACAACAGTCCTCCAACATGAGTTGGTACAAATGTTATCTACATTTAATAGGCAAAAAACTTAGATTTATAGAGGTTAAAAAAGTTAACCAAGTTAACCTAATGGTATTGTTCAGTTATTTCAGTGCTGCCTGACTCGTCAAAAGCCCATTTAGTGTTTTCTTTGCAAAGATACTGAAGTGGTTTGCCATTTCTTTCACCAGCTTATAATACAGCTTTATTTTATTTTTATTTTTTATTGAAGCTTTTTATTTTCAAAACATATGCAAAGATAATTTTTCAACATTGACTTTTGCAAAACCTTGTGTTCCAATTTTTCCCTTCCCCTCCTCCCGTAGATGGCAAGCGATCCAATATATGTTAAAAATGGTAAAAAAAAAAAAATGTAAATCCAGTGTAGGCATACATATTTATACAATTATCTTGCTGCACAAGAAAAATCAGAAAAAAGGAAAAAGAATTGAGAAAGAAAATAAAATTCAAGCTAACAACAACCAAAGAAGTGAAAATGCTATGTTGTGATCTATACTCAGTTCCCACAGCCTTTTCTCTGGGTGTAGATGGCTCTCATCATCACAAGATCACTGGAACTGGTCTGAATCATCTCATTATTGAGAAGAGCCACGGCCATCAGAATTGATCATATAATCTTGAATACAGCTTTATTTTATGAAGAAATTGAGGCAAATAGTACTAAGTGAATTGTCTAGAGTCACATAGCTTAATAAGTGTCTGAATTTTGAACTCAGGAAGAAAAGTTGTGATTCCTGGTCACCTAGTTTCCCTATCCTAATAATTAGATTTCCCCAAATACAGAATGAAATACCTTTGGCATCTTCTCATTGATAGCATTTTACAATAGCTAAATGAGGAAAGAGTAGATTCCTGAAGAGGGGATTCTTTTTCAAACTTAATCTATTAAGGTCTCTTAAAAAGCTTAGATTCTTTGTCTTGCCTAAGGCTACAAAAATGTATTGGAAGTGAGATTTAAATTTGGATTTTCATTCATGAGTGTAAAATTCATTATCATTTGCAGTGTAGTGCTCCTTCTTCAATCACTTTCTTAATATCCATTCTTACAGGTTGGGTCCTAACACTAAAAGTATAGGGCAGCAATAACAAACTCAAATGGAAACAAAGTCCACTAAATTATGTACATAAGGACCCTTGTGGACTGCATGATGATTTAGAAAACCACATGTGAACAGAATCTATATTGTATTTTCTATGTATTTTGTTAAATATTTCCCAATTACATTTTAATCTGGTTCGGGCTACACTGAAAGTATTGCAGGCAATTTGACACCTCTGGTCAAGGGATAATCCTGAAGGATTGTGGATTCTAAACCAATCCTTTATGAGTCACCTTCATTATTAGGGAGGAGAAGACTTTGGAGTTTCTTGACAGAACAGAAATAATTGCTATATACACTCATCAGAGCCACCAGAACCCAGATAAACAGAGATCTGAGAAAGACTATAGCTTAAAAAGGTCAGTCTTCCACTGCGTCCTGGGTCATTACCAGTCATCTTGATCTATATATTGTCATTGGACTCTGATAACTTTGGAGGAGAGAATGGGGCTGATGACACTGCACAATCCTGTCTCACTTAAATCCAATTCGTTTGCAAATCAAGACATCAGCCTCCTAATGTCATTGGTCATCTTCAAGAATGAACAACAACTTTTATGATCCATCACTGAGGTGTTACTAATATTTAATTAATCAGTTGATATCAAGCAGCTTTTTTTAAAAAAAATATTAGTATTATCTGAAAAGCCATAGCAACACCGAAGTTACAAAACATCCTCCACAGGAAGCAGAGGCACACTTTCCCCTGCATATTTAGAAAGCAGACTTACCATGAGGTTAGAATTAGTCAGTCACTTTCTATATACTCAACTTGCCAGTGCAAATGGGGGCTAGGAGACTGAGCCTAGAAGGGATGCTATAGAAATTTACCTGATAATGGTACAGTATAAATACTTATTTTGAAAGCATATAGTGTTACCAAAAATAACAGCTAATTAGAATTTCCATAGTAGGTGGAATTCTGCAGATTATCATTTTGAATCAGTATTCAGTTTGACTTGATCAAGGTGTCTAAGAAATCTAAGTGAGTAAATATAAATAAGAAGTTTCTCACCATCCACAGTATTCAAACATGCCATGCCATATTGCAATCTTGTTAAGAGTGCTTTCCTGATTTGCCAATAAATAACTAAAATTTATTCTCCCAGTCTCCTAAGACCTATATGTTTTAAAATACATTGGCTGTTAATTGTTTTAATAAATTCCAAATTATAATTTGTCTTTTTGGAGCAACGGTGTTCATTATTTTACAAATAACATTTACTGAAGATTAAAGAAATTAGATTGGAGTTTCAAAGTTTCAAGCTTGATTTTTACTTAGTTGGAATTAAAGGGGGAAAGGAAAACACTAGTAAATTTCCAAATAAAATAAATCTATATTTATACTTTACTCTTTAATGGGACTTGACTTTTCTGTAAAAGTTCTGAGCAAATTTTCTTGTCACTTGATATCAAATTGTAAGAAATTCATTCAATATATTACATTATGAAGAAAAAGCTTTCATATTAAGGTTTCATGTTTTGGAAAAAGCAAGTGGAATGTTATAAGCTTCTGTGTAGAATGGTCAGAATGAAGTTCATTCCTGACCGTGACTATTAATTCTAGAAAGTATAAAAAAGGAAGATAAAAAAATCTATCTCAAATAGTTATCCTTCCCCTGTGCAGTCAACATCAAAGGGCATTTTTTGTCTCTCCTTAGAGAAATGTGAATTTCATTAGCAAATATCATTAAGAAAAAATATCACTATCAAATATGAACAATCTTCCAGGAATACATAGAATTCTACTTCATCTATCTCATAGAATTTCTTTGTGTGGAAGCCATTCTATAAACCTTACATTTCTATATAAATAGAGTTATAATTAGTGTTAGTATTAGAAAAATAAAGTACCCTGGATAGTTCCCTTCTCATGATATCCTGATTTTCTTCTGTTGACTCTTTGAATGAGATCAGAAGAAGGAATCAGTCATCTCGGTGAGAGGTCAGAGAAAGATATTTTTACATTCTCCACTTACTTTAATGACATTTGAAGTCTGGTTTGCACAATTTACCATAATGCTATCTATATCCTTGTACTGTTTGCTAGTTGTGGCTTGTGTGAATCTTTTCTCTACAACTAGATTGTATGTTCCCAAAAGGTAGGCCCTTTATTCTATGTTGTTTTCTATTCTCATGGGCTCTATAGAATTATGAAGGTTCAGTATTATTCATTTATTTATAGTTGGAGAGGACAGGATAAGTACATCAAGTAATTGGAGATCAAGAATTGGTTATTGGCTCTACTTGATTCAATGGATCTATAATCTCTTCCATGTGAGCACTACTTCCAGTGGTACAGATTATCACCCAACCATGACTTCTCCCTAGTGTTAGTCTTGTCTATTAGATTTTCATAAATTCTTCACAGGAAGTCCATCCAGTGTACTGAAGGCCCTCTTTTGCCTACATACTAATGAAGCATATGAGCCATCTATATTTAGCCCTTCTTGGTTTCACAACATGAATTTCCTATGCCTTTTTCTTTCTGTATTAGTAATATGTGGCTGTCCAGTTCTGCCTACTATGTGATTCTCCACTGCACTCTGTGTACTCATGACCTTAATTCTTCAGAAGCTGTGCTTTTCATGAATACATACTGATGAACAACACAGGAAAATTATTAATGTTAAAAATGTTCCAGGAAGATATTTCTGTTTTTGAAAATCACTGCTTAATTTTCCAAATATATTTGAACTTGCTTTTCTATTAAGTTCATTATTTGTCCATACTAAGTAAGATACATACAATGATGTGCTTGGATTTAAGAGATGACTAAATGCATATCATAATCTGAATTTTTCACTTTAGTCTTTGTATCATCTCAGTTTTTCAGATATTTAAAAAAATCTTTCCCTTACTATTCTCATGATTATGTCATAAGATCATATGATCATTAATTTATAGCTGGATGAAGACTAGGCTATATGTTCTCTTCATAACCCTTCGCTCTCCTTCATAACCATACTCTAAACCCATGTATTTGAACCAGATTTAGTTCGACTGAGGCCTGGCTTCCAACAGATAAAGTTGAGACTCTTTTTTCTCATAATCTTTGGCCCTTTATGCCTCCAGCTCAGAGACTTGGGGATAATTATTTGAATCTTGCATTTAAATCATGCTAATTCTCCCCAAAATGTAGTAGTAGGGAGGTGTTCCTTGAAGGCACTATAGTAGTTTATGACTGCTGCTATATTTCAATGGTCAAGACTTAGAACATGGAAGCATGGAGCCTTTGGTAGTAATGTTGAGTTGGCCCTTTGGCCAGTCTCAGTGCTATATCCCCCTGTGTCCACATCTTCTGACAATTTAAACCAAAGCTTGGACTCATCCATCTATTGGTAATTATCTTCTCCAAGAAGCAAAGTCCTAATTTCAAAGAGGAACTGGCACTAAATGAGAAATATAGTAATTTCTGAGGTAGTTACTCCTTCAAGAACTGTCTTAGAATATCTATTCTACCAGATATGAGAGGCAAAGAAATAAAATTAGAAGTATCCAATGGCCAAAGCTCAAGGACAGCTTATAGCATTGCTTTAGCTACCATGTGCAAGTGCTGAAAATTTGTGGTACTAATTCTTGCCCTAAGCCATGACATGAAGAGGGAACATAATGTGTTTTGGGACCATTCTTTCCTACATTCTGAAAAAAAAATCCAAACTAAAAAACAAAATGGAAGACCTCCAAATATTTCCAGCCTTGCAAGTTTCTCATTCTAAAATATAAGTAAAAAAGAAATCCACAGAACTGTCTTCCTCAGTCCTCCCTTGCTAAGCTCTTTCAAGTAGAAAATTCTCAGAGCATTTTCCTGGCAATTGTTCAGATTGTAATGCATGCTCTTTTACAGCTCAACATAAAAATAGTACATTTCCCCTAATACAAGTAGTATTGAAGTCATTCTGTCAGTCATGCTTAAAGCCAGAGCTGGACAAAGAAATAGTACCCAAAGAAATCCAGTTTCCCCATGTTGAGTTTCTGCTCGACACCTATTCAAACATTTTAAGCCTGGAATCAAGGTAGGATATTTTTAAATCAACACTAGCTTTTTGTTACTACATGCCACCAAATGACTTTCCTAACTCTCAGAGTTTCCACCCTTATTATATAGAAAGAAAACAGTGATAAGGCTTATGGAAGTAAAACTTATGAAAAAAGCAAAAATCTTAAAACACCCTGGAGATTAAGCAATGCTATTCAACCTTTCAGCTTAATTTAGCAAAACATTTCTTTAAGTTCAAGGTACTGTTCCATCTTCTAAAAATCCAAAAATGAAAAATAATGCTGTCCCAGTAAAGGAAGTTACAGTCTGCTTAGGGAGGTCAAGAAATAATGCAAAGGAGAAGGAAGCATAGTGAAATGTGTCAAAGGCAAACACAGAATTAATGCAAAGAAATGTGGATTAAAAATAATCCGATCAGAGAAGTCTCTGTGGATATTTCCCTGGATTCATATCTTGAAGCAAAGTAAAGATCAAAAAAGATGAAAATATGGATGGACTACATTTTAGGAATTTACTAGCTTCATTTATTTAGTGCTTTCTATATATGTTATGCTGCCATTAATGCTAAAAATTAATAATAGCTACAATTTTTATAATGATATGCTGTAGGCAAAGCAACTGACATATACTGTCTCTTTGATCCTCAAAATAACCCTATGGAATAGAAGCTGTTCTTATACCCATTTCACAGTTAAAGAAACTGAGACTGAGAGAAGTTAAAGAAGCAACCATAGTTACCTTAGTTGACTAAGTCCCTGAGTTCAAAATTGACATATTAAAATTTTAGCCAAGCTAATATATTCTTCCAGTCTGATCTGATTAAATTTATTTAAAATCGAATAGATGTCTAATGTTTTAAGTGGTGGACTTCAAGTCAGGAAGATCTCAGTCAAAATTTTGCCTCGAACACTAGCTAGCTGTGTGATATTTGGCAAGTCATATAACTTCTAGCTGCCTCAGTTTCTTCATCTGTAAAATGAAGATAATAGCATGTACTTTCCAAGATTGTTATAAGGATAAATTTAGATCACATGGTTGAAATGTTTTGCATACCTCAAAGTACTAAATAAATGGCCATTATTTTTATTATTTTATATTTCATATGAAAATAATCATTTCTCACTTTCCTCTAAACTTAATCTTCCATTATGACAATTAAATAAATAAATTTATTAATGAAATAAAATTAAATAAATAAAACTATTTGTTACAATTATATCTGAAGACTGCATATCATATTCTCCTCTATTTCTTTGCCACAAAGGAGGCATTTTCTCTATTTGTTCTTCTAATCCTTCCTTGGTGTTCCAACTACTTGCAGTATGATTGCCTTTTAGTGATCTTCATTTAGATTGTTGTAATCTAGTTTAGGGCAGCCAGGCGGTACAATGGGGGGGAGCACCTATCCTGGGATTAGGAAGACTCATCTTCCTGAGTTCAAACATGGTCTCAGATACCACTTACCAAGCTGTATGACCCTGGACAAATCACTTAACCCTGCTTGCCTCAATTTCTATAAAATGAACTGGGGAAGGAAATGGCAAATTGATCTAGTTTCTTTGACAAGAAAATCCCAAAGGGGGTCATTGAGAGTCAGACATGCCTGAAAAACAACTCAGCAGGCCAAGATGGCAGAGTGAAAACGTGACTCTGAGTCCTCCTCCGATCTTCTCTCAAACCAACAATAAAATAAGCCTCTGAACTGATCTTCAAGTCAACGAATCCAGAAATATTTCGACACTGCTTTCTGAAGAACTTCATATCAGGTTTGTCTAACTCGGACAGAGGGATAAACAGTGGACTCGGGTGTAGGCCAAAAGTGAGGGTGGGATTCAGCTCAGTTCATCCTGGCAGAAACTCCACACTCCAAACTCCAAACACCTGGAGTTTATCTGAGGCACTTGGGACACTCTGCCCTGATTGTGGACAGGTGTTCTGGCAGACTTGCCTTGTTTAAGGAGTAATTCAGACTTAGTCCTAGCCCCCACTGGCCCAGCACCTTAAGTTAATTCGCTGAATTGCACCAGGGCAAAGATCTTCAACCACCGTTTTTTCCGAGCCTTAAAGAGACATCCACGCTGTCTAAAAAATGAAGAAGCAAAAAAGAGCTCTCACCATAGACAGCTTTTATCAAGAGAAAGAAGGGATGACCCCAGATCCTGAGGTTCCTTTAGACAAATTCCAAAGGAAGTTATTAAGGACCATCACTGGTCCCCTTTTCAAAAGGCCTTTCTGGAAGATTGCATAAAGAACCTCATAAGAGAGCTGGAGGATAAATGGGAAAATAAACTGAAATCAGTGCAAGAAGGATATGATGCCCTGCAAAAGAGATATGAAAAAGACACCAATTTATTGAAAAATAAAATTAGTGAAGTGGAAAAAGAATGCAATGAACAAAAAAATTCAATTGGCCAGTTACAAAAGGAGCTTAAAAAGGTAACTGAAGAAAACAACACTTTAAAAATAAGAATTGAACAAATGCAAGTGAATGACTCAATAAGACTTCAAGAATCAGTCAAACAAAAACAAAAAAAATGAAAAATTAGAAGAAAATATGAAATATCTCCTAGGAAAAACAACTGACATGGAAAATAGATCTAGGAGAGACAAACTAAGGATTATTGGACTTCCTGAAAGCCATGATTTAAAAAAGAATCTAAACACTATCTTCCAGGAAATCCTGAAAGAAAACTACCCTGAGATTGTGGAATCAGAAGGCAAAATCACCATTGAAAGAATTTACCAATCACCTCCTGAAAGAGACCCCAAAATTAAAACCCCAAGGAATATAGTGGCTAAAATTCAGGACTATCCCACCAAGGAAAACATTCTGCTAGCAGCTAGAAAGAAACAATTCAAATACCGAGGATCAATAATTAGAATCATACACAATCTGGTAACCTCCACATTGAAGGATCGAAGGGCCTGGAACCAGATATTTCGAAAGGCAAAGGAACTTGAATTACAGCCAAGAATAACATATCCAGCTAGAATGAGCATTATCCTCCAGGGAAGAAGATGGTCATTCAATGATATAGGTGAATTTCACCTATTACTAATGAAAAGACCAGATCTGAACAAAAAATTCGACATCCAAACACAGAACTCAAGAGATGCATAAAAAGGTAAAAAGGAAAGGACTCTTGAGAACTTTATTTCTACTATGGGGATACTTAAAGTTTGGGGGTATAATTAACTAAATATTACTCTGATAATATGAAAAAGAAAACTAGAGGGGGAAAGGTTGTCATACTGGGGAAAAGAGGGAAAAGGTGGTAAAATAAGATCTAAAAAAAAAGGAGGTAAAAACAAGAAGCAAAGAAAACCTAATATAATTGAGAGAAAGAGGGGAGGGAGATGAGCATTGTGTAAATCTTACTCTCATCAGGTTGGGCTCTAAAAGTGTGTATCAGACACTTGATTTCACATAGAAACTTGTCTGTTGCTAGAGGGAAGTGGGAGGGAAAGGAGGAAAAAGAAAGGGATAAACTATTAGAAGGGATAATAGAAGAATCAGGGGAAAGGAGTTAAAAAAGGGGGAGGGAATCTAAAGGGTGGTAGATTGTTTGGGAGAGGGGGTCTCAAAAGCAAAGTACTGAGGAGGGGGGAAGGGAGAGAGGGGAAAACATAACTTGGGTAAATAAGGTGGCAGGAAATAAAGAATTAGTTATTCTAACTGTGAATGTGAATGGGATGAACTCTCCCATGAAGCGGAAGCGGATATCAGACTGGATTAAAAACCAGAATCCCACAATATGTTGTCTACAAGAAACACATCTAAAACATAGTGACACATGTAGGATGAAGGTAAAAGGCTGGAGCAGAACCTATTATGCTTCAGGTGAACAAAGAAAAGCAGGGGTAGCAATCCTTATCTCAGATCAAGTAAAAGCCAAGATAGATCTAATCAGAAGAGATAAGGAAGGAAACTGTATTTTATTAAAGGGTACCATAGATAATGTAGCAATATCAATACTATATATATACGCACCGAGTACAATAGCATCCAAATTCCTAGGGGAGAAATTAAGAGAGATGCAAGAAGAAATAGACAGCCAAACTATACTAGTGGGGGATCTCAACCTTGCTCTCTCAGAATTAGATAAATCAAACCACAAAATAAACAAGAAAGAAACTAGGGGGGTAAACCAATTGTTAGAAAAGTTAGGTATGAAAGATCTATGGAGAAAGTTGAATGGAGAAAGTAGGGAGTTTCCTTTTTTCTCAGCAGTCCATGGAACCTATACAAAAACTGACCATGTGTTAGGGCATAAAAACCTCAAAATCAAATGCAGAAAGGCAGAAATAGTAAATGCATCTTTTTCAGATCATGATGCAATAAAAATCACATGCAATATAAGGCCAGGAGAAAATAAACCAAAAGTTAATTGGAAATTAAATAATCTAATCCTGAAGAATGAATGGGTGAAAGAGCAAATCATAGACACAATAATTTCATCCAGGAGAATGACAATACGGAGACAACATACCAAAATTTATGGGACACAGCCAAAGCGGTTATAAGGGGCAATTTTATATCTCTAGATGCTTAGTTGCATAAAATAGGGAAAGAAAAGATCAACGAATTGGGCTTATTATTAAAAAAAAAACTTGAAAAGAACAAATTAAAAACCCTCAAATAAATACCAAATTGGAAATTCTAAATATAAAAGGAGAAATTAATAAAATTGAAAATAAGAAAACTATTGAGTTAATAAATAAAACTAAGAGTTGGTTCTTCGAAAAAAACCAACAAAATAGATAAGCCTTTAGGTAATTTGACAAGAAAAAGGAAAGATGAAAATCAAATTGTTAGTCTCAAGAATGATAAGGGAGAACTTTCCTACAATGAAGAGGAAATTAGAGCAATAATTAGGAATTACTTTGCCCAACTTTATGCCAGTAAGTTTGAGAATCTAAATGAAATGGAGGAATATATACAAAAATATAGATTGCCCAGGTTAACAGAAGAGGATATAAATTATTTAAATAGCCCCATATTAGAAAAAGAAATAGAACAAGCTATTAACCAACTCCCTAAGAAAAAATCTCCAGGGCCAGATGGATTTACATGTGAATTCTACCAAACATTCAAAGAACAATTAATTCCAATACTATACAAACTGTTTGAGAAAATAGGGACAGAAGGTATACTGCCAAATTCCTTCTATGAGACCAACATGGTGCTGATAGCTAAACCAGGTAGGGTGAAAACAGAGAAAGAAAACTATAGACCAATTTCCCTAATGAATATTGATACAAAAATTTTAAATAAGATATTAGCAATGAGATTACAGAAAGTTATCCCCAGGATAGTACACTATAACCAAGTAGGATTTATACCAGGGATGCAGGGCTGGTTCGATATTAGGAAAACTATCAGCATAATTAATTATATTAATAACCAAACTAACAAAAACCATATGATTATCTCCATAGATGCAGAAAAAGCATTTGATAAAATCCAACACCCTTTCCTATTAAAAACCCTAGAGAGTATAGGAATAAATGGGCTTTTCCTTAAAATGATCAGTAGCATCTATTTAAAACCATCAGCAAGCATCATCTGTAATGGAGACAAACTAAAACCATTCCCAATAAGATCAGGAGTGAAACAAGGCTGCCCACTGTCACCATTACTATTTAATATTGTATTACAAATGTTAGCTTTAGCAATAAGAGAAGAAAAACAGTTAAAAGGAATTAGAGTAGGTAATGAAGAAACCAAATTATCACTCTTTGGAGATGACATGATGGTATACTTAGAGAACCTTAGAGACTCAACTAAAAAACTACTAGAAACAATTCACAACTTCAACGAAGTAGCAGGATTCAAAATAAATCCACATATCATCAGCGTTTTTATATATTACTAACAAAGTTCAGCAGCAAGAGATACAAAAAGAAATTCCATTCCAAATAACGGATGATAGGATAAAATATTTGGGAATCTATCT
>JAJPUD010005019.1:40982-87213 GCA_023553655.1 Myrmecobius fasciatus | reverse complement strand
AAAAAGGTAACTGAAGAAAACAACACTTTAAAAATAAGAATTGAACAAATGCAAGTGAATGACTCAATAAGACTTCAAGAATCAGTCAAACAAAAACAAAAAAAAAATGAAAAATTAGAAGAAAATATGAAATATCTCCTAGGAAAAACAACTGACATGGAAAATAGATCTAGGAGAGACAAACTAAGGATTATTGGACTTCCTGAAAGCCATGATTTAAAAAAGAATCTAAACACTATCTTCCAGGAAATCCTGAAAGAAAACTACCCTGAGATTGTGGAATCAGAAGGCAAAATCACCATTGAAAGAATTTACCAATCACCTCCTGAAAGAGACCCCAAAATTAAAACCCCAAGGAATATAGTGGCTAAAATTCAGGACTATCCCACCAAGGAAAACATTCTGCTAGCAGCTAGAAAGAAACAATTCAAATACCGAGGATCAATAATTAGAATCATACACAATCTGGTAACCTCCACATTGAAGGATCGAAGGGCCTGGAACCAGATATTTCGAAAGGCAAAGGAACTTGAATTACAGCCAAGAATAACATATCCAGCTAGAATGAGCATTATCCTCCAGGGAAGAAGATGGTCATTCAATGATATAGGTGAATTTCACCTATTACTAATGAAAAGACCAGATCTGAACAAAAAATTCGACATCCAAACACAGAACTCAAGAGATGCATAAAAAGGTAAAAAGGAAAGGACTCTTGAGAACTTTATTTCTACTATGGGGATACTTAAAGTTTGGGGGTATAATTAACTAAATATTACTCTGATAATATGAAAAAGAAAACTAGAGGGGGAAAGGTTGTCATACTGGGGAAAAGAGGGAAAAAGTGGTAAAATAAGATCTAAAAAAAAAGGAGGTAAAAACAAGAAGCAAAGAAAACCTAATATAATTGAGAGAAAGAGGGGAGGGAGATGAGCATTGTGTAAATCTTACTCTCATCAGGTTGGGTTCTAAAAGTGTGTATCAGACACTTGATTTCACATAGAAACTTGTCTGTTGCTAGAGGGAAGTGGGAGGGAAAGGAGGAAAAAGAAAGGGATAAACTATTAGAAGGGATAATAGAAGAATCAGGGGAAAGGAGTTAAAAAAGGGGGAGGGAATCTAAAGGGTGGTAGATTGTTTGGGAGAGGGGGTCTCAAAAGCAAAGTACTGAGGAGGGGGGAAGGGAGAGAGGGGAAAACATAACTTGGGTAAATAAGGTGGCAGGAAATAAAGAATTAGTTATTCTAACTGTGAATGTGAATGGGATGAACTCTCCCATGAAGCGGAAGCGGATATCAGACTGGATTAAAAACCAGAATCCCACAATATGTTGTCTACAAGAAACACATCTAAAACATAGTGACACATGTAGGATGAAGGTAAAAGGCTGGAGCAGAACCTATTATGCTTCAGGTAGACAAAGAAAAGCAGGGGTAGCAATCCTTATCTCAGATCAAGTAAAAGCCAAGATAGATCTAATCAGAAGAGATAAGGAAGGAAACTGTATTTTATTAAAGGGTACCATAGATAATGTAGCAATATCTATACTATATATATACGCACCGAGTACAATAGCATCCAAATTCCTAGGGGAGAAATTAAGAGAGATGCAAGAAGAAATAGACAGCCAAACTATACTAGTGGGGGATCTCAACCTTGCTCTCTCAGAATTAGATAAATCAAACCACAAAATAAACAAGAAAGAAACTAGGGGGGTAAACCAATTGTTAGAAAAGTTAGGTATGAAAGATCTATGGAGAAAGTTGAATGGAGAAAGTAGGGAGTTTACTTTTTTCTCAGCAGTCCATGGAACCTATACAAAAACTGACCATGTGTTAGGGCATAAAAACCTCAAAATCAAATGCAGAAAGGCAGAAATAGTAAATGCATCTTTTTCAGATCATGATGCAATAAAAATCACATGCAATATAAGGCCAGGAGAAAATAAACCAAAAGTTAATTGGAAATTAAATAATCTAATCCTGAAGAATGAATGGGTGAAAGAGCAAATCATAGACACAATAATTTCATCCAGGAGAATGACAATACGGAGACAACATACCAAAATTTATGGGACACAGCCAAAGCGGTTATAAGGGGCAATTTTATATCTCTAGATGCTTAGTTGCATAAAATAGGGAAAGAAAAGATCAACGAATTGGGCTTATTATTAAAAAAAAAACTTGAAAAGAACAAATTAAAAACCCTCAAATAAATACCAAATTGGAAATTCTAAATATAAAAGGAGAAATTAATAAAATTGAAAATAAGAAAACTATTGAGTTAATAAATAAAACTAAGAGTTGGTTCTTCGAAAAAAACCAACAAAATAGATAAGCCTTTAGGTAATTTGACAAGAAAAAGGAAAGATGAAAATCAAATTGTTAGTCTCAAGAATGATAAGGGAGAACTTTCCTACAATGAAGAGGAAATTAGAGCAATAATTAGGAATTACTTTGCCCAACTTTATGCCAGTAAGTTTGAGAATCTAAATGAAATGGAGGAATATATACAAAAATATAGATTGCCCAGGTTAACAGAAGAGGATATAAATTATTTAAATAGCCCCATATTAGAAAAAGAAATAGAACAAGCTATTAACCAACTCCCTAAGAAAAAATCTCCAGGGCCAGATGGATTTACATGTGAATTCTACCAAACATTCAAAGAACAATTAATTCCAATACTATACAAACTGTTTGAGAAAATAGGGACAGAAGGTATACTGCCAAATTCCTTCTATGAGACCAACATGGTGCTGATAGCTAAACCAGGTAGGGTGAAAACAGAGAAAGAAAACTATAGACCAATTTCCCTAATGAATATTGATACAAAAATTTTAAATAAGATATTAGCAATGAGATTACAGAAAGTTATCCCCAGGATAGTACACTATAACCAAGTAGGATTTATACCAGGGATGCAGGGCTGGTTCGATATTAGGAAAACTATCAGCATAATTAATTATATTAATAACCAAACTAACAAAAACCATATGATTATCTCCATAGATGCAGAAAAAGCATTTGATAAAATCCAACACCCTTTCCTATTAAAAACCCTAGAGAGTATAGGAATAAATGGGCTTTTCCTTAAAATGATCAGTAGCATCTATTTAAAACCATCAGCAAGCATCATCTGTAATGGAGACAAACTAAAACCATTCCCAATAAGATCAGGAGTGAAACAAGGCTGCCCACTGTCACCATTACTATTTAATATTGTATTACAAATGTTAGCTTTAGCAATAAGAGAAGAAAAACAGTTAAAAGGAATTAGAGTAGGTAATGAAGAAACCAAATTATCACTCTTTGGAGATGACATGATGGTATACTTAGAGAACCTTAGAGACTCAACTAAAAAACTACTAGAAACAATTCACAACTTCAACGAAGTAGCAGGATTCAAAATAAATCCACATATCATCAGCGTTTTTATATATTACTAACAAAGTTCAGCAGCAAGAGATACAAAAAGAAATTCCATTCCAAATAACGGATGATAGGATAAAATATTTGGGAATCTATCTTCCAAGAAAATGTCAGAAACTATACGAACTAAACTACAAATCACTTTCCACACAAATAAAATCAGACCTAATCAATTGGAAAAACATTAAGTGCTCATGGGTAGGCAGAGTGAACATAATAAAAATGACAATACTACCCAAACTAATCTACTTATTTAGTGCCATACCAATCAAACTCCAAAGAAATTATTTTACAGATTTGGAAAAAATAGTAGCAAAGTTCATTTGAAAGAACAAAAGGTCAAGGATTTCAAGGGGATTAATGAAAAAAAGAGGCAGATGAAGGTGGCCTTGCTGTACCAGATCTAAAACTATATTATAAAGCAGCGGTCATCAAAACCATTTGGTACTGCCTAAGAAATAGAGCAGTCGATCAGTGGCATAGGATAGTTTATCAGGACAATCTAGGCAATAACCTTAACAATTTAGTGTTTGATAAACCCAAAGACCCCAGCTTTTGGGATAAGTACTCACTATTCGGCAAAAACTGCTGGGAAAATTGGAAACTAGTGTGGAAGAAATTAGGCCTTGACCCACACCTAACACCACATACCAAGATAAGATCTAAATGGGTTCATGATCTAGATATAAAGAGTGATTTTGTAAGCAAGTTAGAGGAAGGTAGTATAGTTTACCTCTCAGACCTGTGGAGATGGAATAAATTTATGTCCAAAGAAGATCTGGAACTCCTAATTGAACACCAGATAGATAATTTTGATTATATTAAGTTAAAAAGTTTCTGTACAAATAAAACAAATGCAGACAAGATTAGGAGGGAAGCATCAAATTGGGAAATCATCTTTACATTTGATGGTTCTGATAAAGGCCTCATTTCTAAAATATATAGAGAATTGTCTCATATATATAAGAATTCAAGCCACTCTTCAATAGATAAGTGGTCAAGGGATATGAACAGACAATTTTCAGATCATGAAATTAAAACCATCTCTAGTCATATGAAAAGTTGCTCCAAATCACTATTGATCAGAGAAATGCAAATTAAGACAACTCTGAGGTACCACTACACACCTGTCAGATTGGCTAAAATGACAGGAAAAGATAACGATGAATGTTGGAGGGGATGTGGGAAAACTGGGACACTGATACATTGTTGGTGGAGCTGTGAACGGATCCAACCATTCTGGAGAGCAATTTGGAGCTGCACTCAAAAAGTTATCAAACTGTGCATACCCTTTGACCCAGCAGTGTTTCTGTTGGGCTTATATCCCAAAGAGATCTTAAAGGAGGGAAAGGGACCCACATGTGCAAGAATGTTTGTGGCAGCCCTTTTTGTAGTGGCTAGAACCTGGAAACTGAAGGGATGCCCATCAATTGGAGAGTGGCTGAATAAATTATAGTATATGAATGTTACGGAATATTATTGCTCTGTAAGAAACGACCAGCAGGAGGATTCAGAGAGGCCTGGAGAGACTTGCATGAACTGATGCTGAGCGAAACGAGCAGAACCAGGAGATCATCATACACAGCAACAACAGTATTACATGATGATCAATTCTGATGGACATGGCTCTCTGCAACAAAAAATTGTCTCAAACCAGTTCCAATTGTTCACTGAAAAAAACCTTATACACCCAGAGAGAGGGATATGAAATATGGACCACAACATAACATATTCATGATCTCTATTGATATTTGCTTGCATTGTGTTGCCTTTCTCTGATTTTCTTTTTTTTTCTTGTAGATAGGATTTTTCTTGCATAACTTGTCAAGTATTTCAACATTATTAACATGTCATGGACTTCCTGCCATTTAGGGGAGGGGAGGGGACTGGGGGTAAAATTTGTAATGGAAAGCTTTGTAAAGATCAATGCTGGGGAACTACCCATACATATGTTATACAAATAAAAAGCTTTAATAAAAAAATAAAATTAAAAAACAAACAAAAAAAAACAAAGAAATGTCTCAAACCAGTTCCAATTGTTCACTGAAGAAAACCATATACACCCAGAGAGAGGGATATGAAATATGGACCACAACATAACATTTTCATGCTCTCTATTTATGTTTGCTTGCATTGTGTTTCCTTTCTCTGATTTTCTTTTTTTTTTCTTGTAGATAGGATTTTTCTTGCACAACTTGTCAAGCATTTCAACATTATTAACATGTAGTGGACTTTCTGCCATCTAGGGGAGGGGAGGGGACTGGAGGTAAAATTTGTAATGGAAAGCTTTGTAAAGATCAATGCTGGGGAACTATCCATACATATGTTATACAAATAAAAAGCTTTAATAAAAAAACTCAACAATAACAAAATCATATTTATATTGTTCATTTCATTGTTTATTTTGTTTCCCAGGAATTCATGAAAATCCATTTTTACTCTGAATTGCTCATACTTGTCATTTTATACTGCACATCATTACTTCTTATTCATTCACAATAGTTTTTCAAATTATTTCCCAATCCATGGACATCCACTTTGTTTAGATTTGTTCATTTACAGAGTGTTGCTAGGAGTATTTTGTTAAATATTGGACCTTTGTATACTAACTTTTTTGACTAGGTGCCCAGAAATAGGGTGACTGCATCACTGAGTATTGAGAGTTTAGTCACTCTTCTTACTTAAATCTGAATTTAGATCCAAAAGGCAAGGGCTTCTTCACAGTACTATTTATCCATGGTGCCACCATTGTGTTATTTCCCCATAGTTCCTTCAACATTGACTATTAGTATTTTTTGGTCATTTTTGTCAGTTTACATGGTATAAAATGGAACCTTCAGAGTTTTTTTTTATTTAAATTTTATTAGCATTAATGATTTGGAATATATTTTCATGGGTTTATTCATAGTATGCTATTCTTTTGAAAACTGCTTGAATCCTTGAACTGAATAGGGATTGGATTTCTGGGTTATAATATAGCTATGTAGATTCTCTGTACATTTTGGATATCCAATTTTGTTGGTAATAGGTGATTTAAATATTTTCCCATTGTATATTTTCTCTTTTAATTCTGTTTTGGTGATTTTATTCATACAAAACAATTTAAAATTTTACGTACTATAAAATGTCTATTTTTAAAATCTTTTTATCTTTTCTATACACTCTTTTTTGTCAAGGATTTTTTTTTTGATATCTATAGTTGTGGAAGGCACCTGAAATCATTTTCCCTTTATTTAGGATTTATACCATATACATATATACATACATATTACATAAAAATATATACACATATATGTAATTTATTGTTATACACTGTAAGATGTTGTTCAAACTTAATTTCTGCCAAAATGTGTTTCCATTTTTCCAACAGTCCTTGTCAAAAAAACAAAGAGTTCCCCAAAATGGTTCTTTGTATTTAACAAAACTTCAGTTACAGGTTTTAATTTTCTCTTTCTTGCTTATCTAGTTGCTTCTCTGATTTACTTCTCTATTTCATTGCTTCTTTTTTTTTCTTGATCAGAATTGTGATTTTTTGATTTGAGGAGCTGCCGCTGAAGAATTTCTGTCAATTCAGATCAGAACTCTCTCTATGATTATTAATCCTAAAGAGCTGTTGAAGGCACATAAAAAGTAAGTAGCTTACATAACCAGGGTTCTAATAGAACTCATCGACAGGACTTGAATGTAGATTTTTGTAATTCTGAGTTTAGTATTCTGACAACTGGGCCATATTGTTCCTTTTCTATATAATTTTTAAACTAGCACTGGTTTTGATGACTTCTGCTTTATCATATGGCTTAAAGTCTGATACTGCTATGCTCCATTCATAAATTTTTTTCTCATGATTTCTTTTCAGTTTATAGACTTTTTGTTTTTGCAATTGAATTTTTATTATTTTTGGCTATATTAAAGTATCCCTTCAATATTTCATTATTGCATTAAAATATTTTTCAATTTTATTAGTATTATAATTTGTATTTTATTGACATGTGCCAACTATGAATAGTCTATATACAATTATTTGCACATTTAAATGAATCAAAAGAATGCAGTTATTATCCCTTTATTTCTATAAAGATTACTTTGACATATTTTAAAATAATTTGTATATATTTTGGCCAGGCCACTCCCGGATATTTTATATACTTTAAAATTCTTTTTGAAAGATTTTCTTTTTACAAAGCTTCTTAAACTGTGAGTTGTGACCCTATAGGGGTCATGAAACTGAATGTGGGGGCTGCAAAAAATTTGGCAGCATTAAAAGTCTGCCAAGATTTAATTCTTTGTGTAAAAATAAATAGGTACATCCATCCCATTAGTTTACACATTTGCTTTCATCTTTAATAATGGTAAAATTATATGTATGCCAAAGAATTGTTTTAAAGTACATTTCTTTATGTTTTATTATTTGTAAATGTTTTATTTGTATGCATATTGTATATACCTATGTATCTAGGATCACATAAAAATTTTTCGGATGAAAAGGAGTGACTAATGGAAAAAGTTTAAGCAGCCCTATCATATACTACCATATCCACTACATAAAGAAGTTTTTTCATGGATAAAAAATAGGGAAATCTAGGTTAAAATCCCAGCTCTAATACTTATTTTCTATGAGCATTTGGATACCTCATCTGTCTAAGATTTAGGTATAGTAAATGTAAAATAGAAATGATAGTACTTATCTCCCAGGGTTACTGTGGCAAAAAAAAAAATCTTTGTGAACCTTAAAATGCTTTATGTATATTTTTTACACTAACTACATTTTACATATTTAACTTTCAGTCTTTTAATTTCTCCAAATGAACAATCATTTAGTCCAATTCTTTCTGGTATATTTCTAATGACCCAGAATCTTCTCTCTTAAAATAATTCACTTCAGTATAGTTACTAGTTCCCAGATCCAAAGGGCCTTGGTGGTCTTACAAGAATAAAGGAATGCTCCTAGATGCAGTGAAAAACCCAGAGAAAACCCAGTTTCTGTTTCTGAGCCTCTGTGATCTATCTACTGTTGTTGGCTCCCTTGGTCCATATCTGACATCTTCATCTCAGCCCCACATAGACTCAATTACCTAATTTTGCCCACTTTATTTGGGGCCTAAGGCAAGCACTACTTTTTTTCCCTATGACTGACTAAACTTTGTTTACATTTTCATGTGTTTATGATTCCTTTGTTTTTACCCATGTTGTTTATATGAAGTCCTTGTGTTCAAAAGCCTGTAATCAGTTGATGCCCGATACAGTGCTCCATTCCTTTGGGATACTTCTTAGGCCCTAGATGATAATCAAAATCATATCATTTTAATTGTGACTGGTGACTTTGACCTTTGTTCTCTATGAGCTAATGAGAGCAATGTGCACATTTAGAATTTTGAATCCTTGCCCAACTAACTCCAGCATAGAATTCACAGAATCACAAGTCTTCAAAGCTGAAAAATACCTTTGAGACCTTCTGGTCTAATTAATAATAAAAAATTAATAAGAATTTCTTCTATAGCATATCAGGCAAGAAACCATGATGATCCTTGTAGAGGAGAAACTCCTAAGGGAGACTCTTCCTTCCATGTTTAAGTCACTCCTGTTAGGTTGTATTTCCTTACATTAAGTCTTAATCCTTCTCTTGACATCTTCCCTTCACTACTTCTAAGTTTTGCATTCTAGGAAGAAGAAGAAAAAGTCTAATCTCTCCTTCAGATGATGGTTCTTCAATTATTTACAGAAAGCTATAGTATCTTCTGCAAATCTCTTCTCCAAACTTAACATCACTAATTCTTCCAAATGATTCTTGTATTGGGTAACTTTGATGAGTTAATAATAATAATACTTTCCTTTAGGCATACTTCAATTTATGAAATTTCTTGCTAAAATGTGATAACCAGAACTGAATATAGCATTGCAGATTTTGTCTGACCAGAACATGATTTTATGGGTTTCTAAATTATTTGAGGAAAGCCAAGACACTTTCTGTTCTTGGAAAAACAATTCTGTTGATGTTTCTTTATATACCCTTAAGTGCAGTTCAGTGGAAAGTGCTCTGATCTTGGAATCATGGTCTTAAGAGAATGGTCCTAGATTCACTGCTGACTGTAGCAAGTTATTTAATCTCTAAGCACTAGTTTCATCTGTGAAATGACAGTAACAATATTTTTGTGATTTACCTTAAAGGATTGTTTTAAGCAAAATACTCTGTGAGCTTAATTACACATGTTAAACATTATTTTTGTGTGCACTGTTTAGAAAATTCTTCTTTAGTAGGGTAACCAATATTTCCATCTATTACTTTTATGATTTTATAAAAGATATTGCTCTTATACTATACTTGACCTATCTGGATACTTTCTGTATCACAGCTTCTCACTATCATTAAATGCTTAAGTTTAGAAATATTGCTGTCTTCCTAAATGTCATATTACTTTTGCTTCCATAGTAACTGCTTTCTCTATTCTACTCTTTTGATTTTTCAGAGAAATTATATAACATCATAATTTTGATTTTATTTCTTCAGTAACCTTTGATTCTTGATTTCTTGCAATGAAAACTTTCCTTCATTTCAAAAATTTCAATCTATTTTTAAGTTTAAGAAGTCCAATATTTAAGCAAAATTTAATTGAATTTCTTTTCTCATTCCTATTCATTAGTTCTTTCAATAACTTTGAAAAACAATACTCTTCTTTTCCCATTACCATTCAGCATCAGATAATTATATACACCATTAGCATAAGACATAGGAAATTGAGAATATTTTGAGATATATAACTGTTAAGGCAGAGCAAGAATCTTTTTCTAATAGCTTTATTGGACTTAAAACTGATTTCCACAATAACTTAAAAGTATTTTGAAATAGGCAGTACTTCACTTGTTCACCAGTTCTTCCAGTGGCATTGATGGCAGCTCATTATTAATTAATAAATAGGGTCCTTTCTGGGCCTCTATTTCCTCATCTATAAAACTAATAGGATGAATTTTGTGATCTTCATGGTTCATTTTATCTTCATCTTTCTACTATTCTGTGCTCCTACCTATATGTTAGTTATCACTTTTAAAGATAAAGAAATAGGACATGTTCAAAAGGATTGGCTACTCTTATCCAGGAAAAAAAAAAAAAAGAATCCCTCAAAACGTAGTAGATGCCAATTTAGCAGAATTGGTGGGCTATGACTTTGGAGATAACTTCCTAGAATAATTAAGCAACAAACTTTTATTGAGTCACTGTGTTTTTTCACTGCTCTACTGGGAGTTTGGCAAATGCCTGGACCACTGAATATGGTATCAGCAATATTGAAGACCCTGGGGACCCTCTTACATGAGACTGAAGGACCAGAGCACAGGTGAACTTTTTTGTTGGCCTACCATGTGGTTGAAAGCATGGACTTTTTCATCGGTGGGGTAGCTGGAAAGATCGGCTTTTTAAAAACAGCTTGACTTCTTAGCAAACTCTAAGGATTTTTGCTGCATTTTATCTGAAGGTGGGGGACTTTATTTGCACCATGTAAAAGGGAGGATGAGAAATGAGACTGATGCTTTATTGCTGTTGTTAGTATGTGTATTTTCCATTCTTGGTGCAAGGAGTGGATTTTCTAATCTGGCCAGGGATCAAGAATCATAGGGATTCAGGAGTCCCAAAATTTAGGTCAGATATTGCAAACAGATTCCTGAGGGGATTTGAGCCCAGCTCAGTTTCAGCAGAAACTAGATCTTTGGCCTTGAATATACAAGGTCTAATGCTGTATGGGAACTGGGATAAACTATGAATCTAATTCCCCCTTTCTCAAATGGAGATTGTATTTTGGGGGGAATTATGCCCCTGAGATGTTGGAATAATGTTTGAATGTTTGTTTTTTTTTTAATACATCTTTGAAATAATCATGTCCTAAAATTAAATACTGGTAAACCCCAACCACACATTTTACAGGAGAGTAGACAGCCAGGTTAAGGTTTTCCCCTAAGGTCACACAGGTAGTTGACAGCAAAAATAAAACTGGAATATAGGCTCTTTGATGTTGAAACCCATTACCACTAAAGTGTCCTCAATAGCTTGGTATATATTTGTATAGATGACATTAACTGCACATGAAACAATTAGTACAATTACAATATAGTAGGTAATACAAAACAGGTTAAAAACATCAATAACAAAGGTAAAAAGTAACTCTATGATCTTGGAGGCAAGAGAGACCTCAGAACAATGGCAATGAGTCAGCAAGCATTATTTGGAAACTGAGGTTGGAAGAATAGTTATTTTTTGGCTGTTTCAGCTTTTTGGCTTCCATTGTTATCTCCAGTAGCCCACATCATGCAAAAGAAGCATAGTAAAGTACAGGGTGAATGTAAAAGAGGATATTGGAAGGTATTTCTCCCTCATTAGCAAGCCAACACCTCCATGATAATGGCTACACTGACTTTCTTTTTTTGTGCAAATGTTTTGTCTTTCTGGTGGTTGTATTGGGACAGTATTTTTCTTGAAGTGTTGTCATCTGAGCATCACTGATCCTGTATGACTGTGGCCATAGCAGCAAGAAACTCAGAGCTTTGGGCAGACCGTAGAGGAGAATTGAGTAAAAGTGAGATAAAAACCTATAGACTCAACTGTTTGCTGCTTGTCTGAAGCTTTTTAATGAGACTTCCCCCATTTCTCTGAGGTCCTAACCTCTGGCAAGTCATAAAAGCAATGAAGAAAAAAATGGTTACTGAGTTTAGATACCTACTTATACTATACTTTGGCATAGTCCATTAATATTAACTCCTGGCTTGACTTGCAAATTAGGACATTACCCTCATGATGTTAGTAAGTGTTCATTCTCTTCAAGCACAAAAACAATATTACTTATAATATCTGCCTTAAAGAATGTGGTGATGTTTGAGTAGTCACAGTACCTAATGTTTACCAGGGACTGCCCCATAAGTTGACACTTGAAAGCAGCAGGTGGACAAAAGTAGTCATTGGTAGTCAAGAAGTCATCATTTTTACCCATGTCCAACTAGACCAGCTGGAGCCTCAGATAAATGACACTATAAGGAGAAGCAACAAATTATCCAGAGTAGATAGTTTAGTTTCAGCTACTTTTGTGCCCTGGCAACTCCCCCTGACCAACTGTGAGTATTCTTCTGCACTGAAGCCTTACTTATTTGAATTTGCATTGTTTAAGCTACTTTCTCTATACTTAGGTCAAGTATATTAAACCCCTCCTAATACAGAACTCAAAAAAGTTCTCATTAAATATTGTAATCTTGCTCAAGAGCAGGAAAGTGTGTGTGTGTGTGTGTGTGTGTGTGTGTGTGTGTTTAATCATATCAATTACAAAAGAGCATTTTGATATTAAAAGTACATTGCTAAAGTGCAAACACTGAAATAGATATATATATATTCTTCACAAGACTTAACAGCTATTCTGCTGGTATATGGTATGGGATTTGTGGTATTTAGATAGACTCCAGAGTCTCATTCAAAAGCTCTCACCCTATCACAGGTGACAATTCAGAAATGCCATTATAAAGATGAATGTAGTAGTTTGGACAGAACCATCCTCCAGGGATAACTAGAGGTAAATATTGGATGAGCTTTTTAGACTAGGACATTTTGAGCTTCAACCCTCTGCATAACAATTATAACCTAAATAAGTGAGTGAAAATATAATTGAAATTTCCTTTCCAGAGAGACACTAAGTGGATAATCATAGCGTTCACAACAGCTACGGTTAACTTTGAAAAAGTACTTCTGTTATAAAATCCCATTTGTCCTCTCCTTCAATCATCTTCAATCTATGTCTCTTTAGTCATTTGGCTTTGATTAATCTTGATTCTCTTTCCTCTCTCTTAGAAAATACAAGAATTGTCATAATATTTCTGTTTCACCAAGGAATGAACCCTAGACATGCATGGTTAGGGGCTATATGAGAGAAGTCTCAAAGGCATGGGGTATGATGTTGGCAAGGTGACTTTGTCTAGAAGGTCAGTCTATTGTGGTAACCATCAATGAAGGGGCCAAAAGTAGGCTTTGGATTGTTCAATGTAAAAGGGTTAGCTGTCAAAACAACTAGGTACAATATAACAAATAAGAGGAGATTAGATGGGAGGAATATACAAGATCTGAAAGGGAAAGAGAGAAAAGGGATTTGCATTTATTGAGCACCTACTATGTGCTCAGAGATTTCTACATACCAACTTTAATCCTTACAATAAACTTGGGAGGTAGCTTCTATTGTTATCCCTATTTTATAGATGAGGAAACTGAGCAGAGAGAGGATAAGTGATTTGCTTACATTCACATGGCTAAGGGTTTTAACGACCACAGAAAAAGATGCACTGATTGCATAGTGAGAACAAGAAATATGTTATATATGACCTGTATGCTCCGTTCGTATCCACCTAGTATTAAGTTAATGAAATAAAGGCCCCCATCAAGTTGAGTTGCTTTGTGATAGGTTTAAGAGAGTCATGAACAAGTCACAAGGGCAAGCCTAGATCATTTGCACTCTTTGATACTGAAGAGAGCATCTACATCTATGACATCCCAGATCCATTAGTATATTATGATATTTTGTTTATATTTCTACATTTAAAGTGGCTGGGAAACATTCATATAAAAATTTTAAAATGAGGAAATCCTTTTTGTTTCATGTTTAACAAAACTGTATTGTGTTTTCTTTTTCTATTATGATGGTAATAAATTATTAGCTTTGAAGCAGGTTTTTAAAATCATCTACTGTATACATTTCTTGATAAACAATTTCAAAACGTTGTGATACGTATCAAAGGCCTTCACTAGCACTAATGTGAATAGAAAACTAAATTCATGTAGATGTGGTATTTGATATAAATTATAGATTTCTTCATAACTTTGTATGTACCTTTTGAGTAGACCCAAAACTCCTCATATGTGGAAATACAAAACATGTAACTTTTACAGGGCTTGGTACCAATCAAGACAACCTCTGGGCAAGTATTCAGTCAATTATTGCACCATCTTTGGGGTCACACAATGCTAAAAGAATGCAGTTGCAGAATTACTGCAAAGAAAGAAAAAGGACATTTTTAAATTTAAAATTGTTTTTTTAATTATGGAAAGTAATTAAAAGATTGACTGGAATGTACAAGATGAGGAAGAAGTAGGTGAGAAGGCAAAAAGAAAGGAGGAAAATTATGAAGAAAGAGAAAGCATGGGTAGATGGGTCTTGTTCATATGACAGAATTTAGAGCTGAGGTGAACTTATGGATGGCACCCCTTTCTCATTTTACAAAGGAGGAGAAGGAGATCTAATCAATTAAGTGAATTACTACTCAAAGCCACGTAACAATTAAAAGTCATCAGATTTAAACCCAGGTCCTGTGATTACAAATCTACTTCTGGCTTCACAGTGCCATTTCATCCTGGGTCATCTGGAATTGTGATTAGCAATTCATTTACATTGAATAAGAATTGTTAAGTCTTTCAAAGTTCTTTGTCTTTACAGTCTTGTTGTTTTTATACAGATAGCTTTCCCAGTTCTGCTCACTTTACTCTGTATTATTTCATGCATATCTTTCCAGGTTTCCCTGAAACATCCTGTTTACTATTTATCATAACACAATATTATTCAATTTCATTCATATACCATGATTTGTTTAGCTATTGTTGATGGATATCCCCTTAGTTTCTAGGGGTTTTTTTGCTACTATGAAAGAACTACTATAAATATGTTTGTTCACAAGCAATCCTTTTTTTTTTTTTCCTTTAACTTCTTTAGGTTATGGGTCTAATCATAGTATCATAGATCAAAGTGTATGTATATACATTTTAATAATTTTGGGAGCATGGTTTCAGATTGATAAAGGCCTATTTTTTCCTGAGGCAATTGGGGTTAAGTGACTTAGCCACAGCTAGGAAGTGCTAAGTGTCTGAAGGCAGATTTGAACTCAGATTTTCCAGACTTCAGGGCTGGTGCTGTCTCCACTGTGCCACCTAGCTGCTCCTGATCAAGGTCTATTTTTAAAACATCAATATACTTCTGATATTTAGCTATGAGTCATAGGATGCTAAAGTCTCTGAAGAATAAAAAACATGGGGTACTCCAAAAGAAAAATAGAGAGGTACCTGATGAATAATAGCTTGCTTAAAAATGATGATTAGAAAGATCTATTACCATAAAAAGAGACAATCCAGTTGTGTATTAATGGAAAGCGGTAACTGAAAAACCTTACATATTCTATTTCTGAACACACAATTTGAAGAGATGGAGCAGAAGGAATGCTTCCATATGCAGGATTTATAGGAGCGCATGGGGCAAAAGTCAAACAGGATATCAAGGATTGCCATTTGCATCGCAGGGCTAGCATGGAGTGGATAGTATTAAATTAATGAAATCATAGATTCAGGAACATTTTGTAGTTACAATGAAACGGGGGGCATGCTTGTAAATTGTCACTAATTGGAGTGAAAATGGGCTCCTTGTGAGCTGAGACAATGGTGTGACTTCATTTAAAGCTCTATCCTTAGCTAATAGTAGGCATGCTTCTTGATATTGTAGATTTCCTAGTTTTCCTTTTACACTTTTTCTATCCAAAAAGAACTAGGACTTTTCCTAGTCTCTACTGGTTAGGGATATTTCTTGATTTCTACTGAAATTGCCCAAGAGCCAGGAAGAATCTCTTCAAGAGATTGTTCATAAGTGTAAATTACATCCTAGCTGGGGAGTCTGCGTCCAGCTGTCTTCCAATCTATGGGTTTATATACTTTTAGTGAGCTCTCAAATATTCATAATCACTTGTATTTATATAGCTGATGAAATACTTTTTTATGACAAGCCTGAAGTAGGGAAAACAAGTGTTAATATGTTCTTTTTAAAGCTCAGGGAAGTGATGTTCAGAGAAGGTAAATGATTCCCTCAACTCCATGCCTATTAAGTTATCATTAGAATTCTATCTAAACTAAGTCTATCTAAACTATCTGAACTCATAGAACGCTGTCTGCTCCATTACACCAAGCTGCTTCTCAAAAATCTAAATTCATTTCCCGAATTGGAATTTGTTGTTATTTATACAAAACAAATAGATAAAACCACCATGGAAGCAAGTGGATAGAAACAAATGGATGTCCTGAAGATGGAATTATTATTTGAACATAAAACTTCTTGGAGGCAATACATAGTAACAGCTTCAGTCTCTTCGAGCTTAGGTTAATACCTGAATTTACCTGTGTCAGCTTTTGAGAAGAAAAATGTTTTTTCATCTTAATGAAGTTCAGTTGTATGCAATTGTTTAAGTAAACATCTGTATTCCTAAATATAGTTACTTAAAACAAGTCTTGGGGGAAAGTGACAGGTTTTCATCATCTCTTAAGTCTTGACTGTCATCGAAGAGGCAGGAGGGGTTGAGGTGATTTCTTTATTCTAAATTCTCTATCGATGTTTACACCTACCTCTGTCTCTCCTTTGAGCAGAAGTGCTTTCTGGTGCAGTTGTGAACTGTGTTGCTTTGTTCACATTTGTCAGAAATGCTAAAGCCCAATATGATCCAAAGATGGTGAAAAATGTGAAGAACAACAGAATGATTTTTTTTTAAAAAGATATAGTCGTATATAAAAAAGAAAGAGGAAATGATAGAGATTCTACTTGAACCTGACAGGACAATGGTAATGGAAGACAGAGAAAGCAGAAACATGCAGCTGTGACTTTGCTTCCAGCTTCTCAACTAGGAAAAATGATCTTCAGAAGACAAAGGTCAAATTTCACTTGGTTAAGAGGGAATGTAACCAAAGATGGATGAGCAGAAAGAAAAAAACAGTGGTCCTAAATGAATTTGTTTTCTGAGCTAGACAAGTAATAATTAGTAGTGGAAGGAATATTTGAAATTTACTCCAAAACCCTTATATTTATAGATGAGGAAATGGGCACATAGCAGTATACCAAGTTGCCACAGCCCCACAGATACTAAATTACTGGCTGATATTTGAATCCTCTCCTCCCAGGGTCTTAAGAGCACTCATAAATGTTATCTTTAATCCATTTTTCTGATTTTTTAGGGATCAGGGAAATAAGAGAGATGCCCCCAAACTGGAGGGACTAATTTATTATTTTTAAAAAGAGAGAAGGCAAATTTTGTAAATAATACTGGACTTGATACTGAGCTAAAGCAAAATTATTGAAAGCATTATATGAAAAAGAGGTAAGAAACTGAGAGATGAAGTTGGAGGAGAGCAGGAGTGTCTGGGAGCTAGAAGCTCAGCAGTTCATTTAAGTTCAAGTGTGGTCAGAAGGGAAGTGAATTTATGAGAATTGACGTGTGGGATTGAGTATGCAGGAGCTTGGGGCCCTGGTGGGTTGAGGAAAGCAAAGCAATGAGTACAAGGTTGGCACTGGCAGCCCCATTGGATCCACAGAAACATGATGTAAATGTTAATGTATGGAATAAGGGATTTGATGTGATATTTCCATTTCCCCATCCCATGTAGAGTGCTTCTAAGCTGAAAACCTGCTTAGACTCTAGTGAACAGCCATCTGAATGACATGTTCTTTTTTTATTATAGCTCTTTATTTTCAAAACATACAAAACATATGCATGGGTAATTTTCCAATAATGATCCTTGCAAAACCTTGTGCTCCAAATTTTCTCCTCTTTTCTCCTCCATGCCCTCCCCAGATGACAAGTAATCCAATATATGTTAAATATGTTAAAAATATATGTTAAATCCAATATATGTATACATATTTATATAATTATCCTGTTGCACAAGAAAAATCAGATAAAAAAGGAAAAATGAGAAAGAAAACAAAATGCAAGCAAACAAAAAAATGTGAATATGCTGTATTGTGATCCGCCCTATGTTCCCACAGTCCCTTTCTCTGTGTATAGATGGCTCTCTTCATCACAAGATAACTGGAATTAGCTTCAGTCATCTGAATGACATGTTCTTAAGGCGTGGTCTTTGATGGAAAGAGAAAATTTCAGGGTATATAGCACCGAGAGCTTGAAATATGGATGGTATTATAGTAAGATTGCATGTGACAGATACCAAGCTATCTAACAATGAAGTTAAAAATCATTTGCACATATATCATCTAGAAGAGACATGACAAGACTAGTTTGTGTGAAAAAGACTTTGGAGGTGACATCTCTAGTTGCAAGGATAAAATGAGCCAGCAGTGTGATATATGCCTGTCCAAAGGGTTAACTCAATCCTAGGCTTGATGCAGGTTTGATTATAATAGTTTCTAGGACTAAAAAGGCAGTAAGTAGTGCCACTGTAACTGATCAGATTACTTTGGGAGGGTTTTTTTTTTTCATTTTTTGGGCCTAAATATTCAGAATAACATTCACATGCAGTCCATTTATTATGTCCAGTAAAAGGTTTTATGAATAAAATCAAGATGATTCAAAATGATGGCATATAAAAATTTATTAAAAGAATTGGGGTGCTTAGCTCGAACAAAGGATGATGTGGAGGGACATGTTCACTGTCTTCAAATATTTAAAGGGATTTAGATAGAATTAAAAAAAAAAAAACTTGTTCTTGATCACAGCAAACAAAACCGAGATTAACATGGGAAAGTCACGGGGAGACATTTTTATTACTACTTACAAAAGAACTTCCTGACAAACCTGTCAGAATATGAAATGCGCTGTGTCAGGATATATTGAGCCTCATGTCACTAAAGGTGTTCAAACAGGGGTTAGATTTTGTATTCCAGGATGGTTTCTATGACTTATTTCTTGTGAAACTTAAGTTATCTTCTTCAGTATCCTTTTGATGGAGAAATTCTAAAATTCCTGCTTTTCTTTCTGGTAAAATACATAAAGAGCTTGTGAAACAATAGATCAAGTTTTTGCAAATCACAAAAGGTAAAATTATAGCAGTTCACTGCCTATGAAAGGGATACCATTTTCCTCTCTATAGTAACAAATGAAAATTTTTCAGAAGTTTATCTTTTTTTGTCCATTTTCGAGGGTAAATAATATATACATCAGAAAAGTAGGAATAGAAAGAACTCAACATCAGCTTTTGTAGACTCCCTAAGAAAGAAGTATCCTCTGCAACACAAGAAATCTATCTGGAGATGGAAGTTGAGAAACATTGTGTTTTTTAAAAACTTTATTACTAGATAATTTGTATAACAAATCTCTAGATTTACTTAACACAATGTAAATTAAATAAATTGGAATCCAAGTGGTTTGACAACCTTCAGAGTTCAGCCATAGAGCAGGGATAAAAACTGCTGGTACTATACTAAAAATGAGAAATGATTTGTATCAGACCTGCATTTAAAAAGATGAATGAAACACTAGAAAAACCTGCAAGGGACTCACCCCATAAGGTAAGTTTGGTTTTGAACTACTCCTAAACACAATTGCTTCTAGATAATAAGGTATTCTTCCCAATCCAGTGATAGGCTAGGGCCATCTCTGGTGTCAGTGGCTCTGGGGACACTGTTTATTTCAGGGAATTGTCCTGCCTCAACTTGAATGCTCCAAATTGGTAACTACAAAGTAGAGATGACTCAGAACCTTTTCAAACCTGTACTGACTGGCTCTCCTTTCCTGGATAATTCTTCTTAGAAGGGGCAGCTAGTTAAGAAGCAGACTAAGAAGAGGGGAAAGATCAAGTTCAGTAGATAAAATGGAACTTCTAGGTTAGGGGTAAATCAGTGTCCTAAAGTTAAGCTGCTATGAAAATGCATGTGTGTGTGTGTGTGTGTGTGTGTAATATAAATGAGCAAAAGAATGAATCAACATCACACTTTTGTTCAACAGATGATTTAATTGAATAAGTCTAAAATAGTTTTCAGTAACCATACAAAACAGTATATTTAGTCAAATGAAAAATACAATCCTACAACCCCTGAAAGAAAAGACCTAGAAATAAGGAATCACAGCATAGTTCATCAAACTGTTCTGTGAAAAATGGGTAAAATTGGAGCAGCTAGATGATGCAGTGGATAGAGCACCAGCCCTGAAGTCAGAAGGACCTGACTTCAAATCTGACCTCAGATACTTAACACTTCCTAGCTGCATGACCCTAGGTAAGTCACTTAATCCCAATTACCTCAGCAAAAAAAAAAAAAAAAAAAAAAAAGGAAAAGAAAAGAAAAAAAGAAAAAGAAAAATGGGTAAAATTTGAATTTGAATAGGTTGAGGGGATTTGATGGAGATATTCCAGGTTTATTGTGTCCTGGGAATCTGTGTGTGACAGAGAATACCCAATCTGGCTAAAATGAAGACTGTTCTGGTAGAAAAGTAGAATATAATACACTAGGTTACTATGAGAATTCCATGCCAAGTTGAGACATCTGGGTTTTTTCTTTCTAGTAATACAATCTAAAGGCTTTGTGTGTGTGTGTGTGTGTGTTTAAGAAATGTATGAGTTGAACAAAGAACACTTTCTTTTTTAAAGTCTAAACAATCCTGAATATTAGAGATCTTCTCTTACTAAGTTAATAACGAACAGTTCTACGATAATATCATGCAAAGTAGAGTACTACACACACATTCTGAAATTGTGCATTACTGTTCATCAATTTTGACTGCCAAAGGGAGAGTTTTCTCCAAGACTGATGTGCAAAGTCATCATTAAAGATATTCCTAGAGATTAATTTTTGTTGTTGATTTACAAAAAGCTACAGAATCGGTACTCTTCCTTATAAAATGATTGGGTCCATGGTAGAGATTATTATTTTTTCCTTCCCGGCCTAAATATAATTCAGAAGCCTGGTCAAGAATAAGTTAACTCTTTAAATTCATTCTATTCCCTCTTTTTGCTTTACCCAGGGATTAATTTCAGTTCGGCAAAACCTTACTAATCACTGACTTTGCAGAATTCACACTGTTGGGTTCTGGAAACACAAAGACAAGAATGAGAATGGTATCTTTCCTCAAGGACCTTAAGTTCTATCAGAGGAAAACAAGAAATACACAAATAAATAACAATACACAAAGCAATTATTAAGGAAGACTAATGTTAGCATTTGGGGAGGGAGATGGGAAAGATTAGAACAGGTCTTATTTTAGAGATGGCACGTAAATTTTACCTTGAATGGAGCTAGAAATTCCCAGTGATTGGGAGGTAAATAGAGAGGTAAGGGAGGGGGAGCATCCCAGTCAAAGTTAATTAAGCAAGAAAGCCCAGGCTTCAATCGATCATCCCTTCTGGCATTGTTTGTCTTTTTCTCAGGAGATGAGCTGTCAAACATGTTAGCATGGTTCATTTGGTTGTAGTACAAGTGCCCTGTAACTCTTTTATTGCAATGTTCACCTCAAGGTTACACATTTTTTATGAAGATGTCTCCCTCCGGCATGACTGATAAACCCAAGAATCCCCTAAAGAAAATTGTTTAATGTCAGATTTGCTTCTAGTCATCTCTCTTCATCTACAAATTTGTCAAGAAGTTATTTCTAGGTAGGCTTGCCATGATCCATAGATGATTCTTTTAATCAAAATCTGGCTTATCATGCAAATTTTCCATAAAATGAAATGAACAGCATTGTAAAAAAAAAGTCAAAGAAAACTTTTTTCAGGAAAAAGGTAAAGTATTTCAATTTGGACAAGAAATAAAGCTGTAGGAACTTCAGATAGTGTCTTGAACACAATTAAAGGAAGCACAATTAAGTAACATCATTAGCAAATTTGGTAAGCATAGAAAAATTTTTTCTGTCAACTCCATTGGATAAGATAAGATGATCAAATGAGAGAGAGGGGAGATTATAGGATATAAAATGGATAATTTGAGTCTTTTATTGCTGTTTAGCCATTGTTATGTCCCACTCTTCATGATGCCATATGGGGCTGACTTGGCAAAGATATTGGAATAGTCTGCCATTTCCTTCATTAGTGGATAAAAACACACAGAGGTTAAATGACCTGGTCAGGGTCATATAGCCAGTGAGTATTTGAGGTCAGATTTGAATTTGTGTTTTCCTGACACCAAGTGCAGTAGATGATCCACTAAATCACCTCACTTACTTCATAATTTTGGTTACATTAAACTAAAAGGGGTTTGTACAAACTAAACAAATGGAGCCAAAATTAGAAAGAAAACAAGAAACTGGGGGGAAGGGGCGCAAATCACAACAAGTTTTTTATCTAATGAAGGTATCATTTCTCAAATATATAGAGAATTGAGTCAAATTTATAAGCATACAAGTCACTCATCAATTGACAAATGATCAAATGTTTTGAAAAGACATTTTTTTAGAAAAAAGAAAACAAAGCTATCAGTAATCCTTTAGAAAATGCTCTAAATCACTACTGATTACAGAAATGCAAATCTCTCACACTTATTTGATTGATATGACAGAAAAATCAAATGACAATGTTGGAGGGGATGTGGAAAAATTGGGACACTGATAGAATGTTGGTGGAGTTGTGAACTGATCCAATGATTCTGGAGAGCAATTTGGAACTATGTTCAAAGGGCCATAAAAACATGCATATCCTTTGATCAAGCAACACCAAACCTAGATCTGTATCCCAAAGAGATAAAAAGAAAAAGAACCTATGTGTATAGAAGTATTTATTGCAGCTCTTTTTGTGGTGGTAAAACATTGGAAAATGAGGGGATGCCCATCAATTGAGGAATGGCTAAACAAGTTGTGATGGAATATTATTGTGCTATAAGATATTATGAGGAAGAAGCTTTCAGAAAAACAAGGTAAGATTTATATGAACTGCCATAATATGAAGTGAACACAACCAAGAGAACATTGTACACAGTAACAGTGGTACTAAGATGATCCACTGTGAATGACTTAGCTATCCTGATCAATGCAATGATCCAAGACAATTCCAAAAGACCCATGATAATAAATGCTATCCACCTCCAGAGAAAGAACTGATGGAGTCTGAATGCCGATTGAAGCATAACTTTTCACTTTATTTTTCTTCCTTTTTTGTAATGTGGCTAAAATGGAAATATGTTTTGTGTGATTTCAGTTATATAATTCTTGCCGTCACCATGGGTCATAGGGGGTTTGGAGGGAGAGAATTCAAAACTCATTTTTTAAAAAATCAAGTTAAAATGAAACCAAATTTGAAAATAACAGTTCATCCATCTTTATTTTGGTTATGTCCCACCCTTCCTTATTCAGACCCTTGTTCATGTAATTATCTTCTTTTATTTATCTTTAGCTTTTCAGAATTCAGAGTTATAGGACAAGCATGAAAAATACTGGGGCAATCCTAAAGATGAATAATGATAACTAACTTATTTGTCCCTAAAGAGAAAAATGAAATGCTAAGAAAATATACAAGGGGCTTGCTCCCTTTGTTGCTTCCATTCCATTGGCTCCTTTCCATTTGCTTGCAAACATACTGTCTTATACTTATTATACTACTGGAACTGTTCTCATAAGGCATTAGTTTTTTCCTTGTAAGAAAATCCAAAGATGCATTTTTTCTGCCTTCATCCTTCTTTCCCCTTATGCTCATTTTGTATGGTACCATTTCTCTCCAAATAGTCTTTCCTCTCTTGGTTTCTGAAGGTATCATTCAGATTTTAAAAAATAATTCTCAATGTTTCTTGATATCTTTAATTATTTCTGTTCTGTTTATTTTCCTTTCTGGCTCTCTTTCCAAATCCTATGTACTGTTATTTCCCAAGATTCTTCCTCGAGCTCTCTTCTCCCTAATTTTCTCTGCCTTGGTAACCTATTTTATTCCCACACCTCTGTCACCTGTAGGCAGATAGCTCCCAAATATATTGCTCCAGTTCTGAGCACAGAATCTTTGCTTGAATCACCAACCGTTGAAGTCACCCTGGATGTCCAGCTAGCCTCTCAAACTCAAAAGTACAAGGCTGCACTCATCGTCTTTTCCCAGAAATATGTTCCTACTTTAGATGTCATAGTTTCTGTCAAAAGCATCAGCATCTGTTCAGTTTCTCAGTTCTGAATTCTTAGAATATCTTTTAAAACTTTTATTTACAGCAACTAGGGAATGCTGCAAATGGAGCACTGGATCAATAATCAGAAAAGGCTGAGTATAAATCTAACCTCAACACTTAGTTGCAATCTTAATCTTAGGCAACTCAGTTAACTTTTGTCTTTTTAAGTTTCCTCATGTGTAAGATGGAGATAATGACACAATCTGATTCCCATGATTATCATGAAAATAAAATGAAATATATTTCTAAAGTGCTCAACAATCATAAAACGCCAGATGAGTCATTTCTATTGTTATTTTTTATTATTCCTCATCTTACTCATCTGGTCAGTTTCTAAGACTTCTTGCTCACCTTGTAATCCTTTGCTTCCATCTTTCTCAGTACACTCTCAAATTGTACCTTTGGTCACATGTGTATATATATTATATTACCTCTATTAGTCTAAAATTCCTAGGGGCAGGGATTGTAAAAATTTTTCGTAGGCAGAGAAGAAAAAAGATCATGTTGGTTATTGAAATTGCCAACTTACAATCTAAGAGAAAGACAGACCACTCACTGGTGAATTCAAAAAAGAAGCTTTTAATTTCTAATGAAAGACTTTGGAATATAATAGCCAGGTTAAAGAAGCTTTTAAAAATAATAAATCATACAATTTCTTTTTTTTGCTGAGGCAATTGGGGTTAAGTGACTAGTCCAGGGTCACACAGCTGGGAAGTGTTAAGTGTCTGAGACCAGATGTGAACTCAGGTCGTCCTGACTTCAGGGCTGGTGCTCTGTCCACTCTGCCACCTAGCTGCCCCTTACTATTTATTTATTTATTTTTATTAAAGCTTTTTATTTGCATAACATATGTATGGGTAGTTCTTCAACATTGATCCTTACAAAGCTTTCCATTACAAATTTTCCCTCCAGTCCCCTCCCCTTCCTTAGGTGGCAGGAAGTCCACTACATGTTAATTATATTAAAATACTTGACAAGCTGAATATATGCCCATACAATTTCTTATACTACTTAGCACCATTAGCATATTGAGTTTAGTTTTCCATGACCCTTTCAGGATTTATATTTATATATTATTTAATATTGTATTTATATTAAAGAAGTTTTTCTTCCAATGCTCATATGATAAAAAAAAAAATCAAGTGGGCAAAGTGATAATGCCATAAGGCTTTGTATACAATACTTTTATACGGTATAACAGTGTAAAATCACTCATATATCTCTCTTCAAAGTTTCAAGTAATATATGCTATGTTATCAAAACCTCATAACCAGTTTGTTAAGTAGGCTCTGTTGGTATTATTATTATTATCCCCATTTTTCAGATAAGAAAACTAAGACTCAAAGAGTTTGTAATTTATCTAAGTTCATACCATCACAAAGGCAGGAGCTGAAGGTCAGTCTTCCTGATTTCAAGTCTAACAAACTCTAATTTGTCTCTTATTTGAAAGGATTCTCTTTGTATAACTCTAAGCAATGAAAGCATTATTAGCTTACTTCTTCAAAGTAATCTTCTTGCAATTTTTAAAGCCTCCTAGGATATTAAGACAGGTTATTGATCATGGCTTCACCATACACGTTAAGGCTGTGTGCATTGACAATTTTTTCAATTACATTTTTGAAAGTTTATTTTGATTATTTAATAAATCAAAATAAAAAGTTATGTTACTTAACAGACACTTTCAAAGTCAAGCAAATAAGATTTATGTATGTAGGTAACAACCTTAGAATCTAGGTCCAGGACACAGTCTTAGATAGAATAGTGGGTCTGGCTTGGTTTAATAGAAATTGAAGGAATAAATCAAATGGAAGGAAAGATATGTAGATTCAGATTTTTATCCAACTTTTATTTACATATTTAAGCATGGAAAATCCTGTTTGTCCAGTAAACTTTTTTAAATGTTTCTAAGACATTGTGATATAGTAGGAGAGTTGACAAGGGCTGGGATTGATTCCAGTTTTTGTCGCTTATTCGTGGTGTGAACTTCAACTATAGAACAAGCCTAAAGATTGTTCATTACATCATGTTGTTGTTGACCCCAGATTCTGCTCAATGAAACTATGTGGGTAGAGAGCAATTTCTGATAGGTAGTTTGTACCAAGCTAAAAATCTTTTAGTTTAGGTTCAGTATCCAGTGGCCAGGAAATGCTCAGTTTCCTCAACAAGTTGGCCACAGGGGGATAAAAGTGATTTGAGGGGCAGCTAGGTGGAACAGTGCATAGAGCACCAGCCCTGAAGTCAGGAGGACCCGAGTTCAAATGTGGTCTCAGACACTTAACATGCCCTAACTGTGTGACCCTGGGCAAGTCACTTAACCCCAATTGCCTCAGAAAAAAAAAAAGTAATTTGAGAGTTGCTTATACAAGTCCCCAAAATTGTTAATGTTGACTCTGCAGATCAAAGAGCTCAGAACCTGAATACAGGATTAGGGCATGGGAACTAGCAGCTATGGAGGGAGGCTAATCCTTAGGAAATTGGACTAATTTAATTCTGAGCCATTGAGACTTAAGCTCCCCTAGCCCTGAGACTGGCCCAACTATCTGAGGCAGTACTGAGCCTTCAGACAGAGGTTAAGGAGAGCAAGTATTAAATTTTGGAGAGGATCAAGTGGGCCGTTGTATTGTGATCTTGGTCTGACCAAAAGTGATAGCTGAAGGAGATTTCTGGTGGGATTCTTTCATGTGTAATTGAGTTAAGTGTTTTCAGTTATAATGACAAAAATGCAAATTGTGGCCCCAAGGTACAAGCAAAATCATCTAGTTTATAGAACTAACAATGTTAAACAAAACTAGATCGCTGGCCATGGTAAATACTACTCAGTGATTTTCATGGGTTCAGATGAAAAAATCTTAGCATTTAATTGAAGAGAAAGCAAACATAATTTGACATGTGGTAATTTATTATCCATGCCTCTGTGAGTGTAATATTCAGGCCTTAAGACTGACCTGTACAAACTAGTTACTGAATAATTAAGGGCAATGATATTCACCAGTCCAGAATCTAGGATGCTTGCTTTCAGTAACCATCTGCTAATGAAGCCCTTGAGAGTCCCCAGAGAGCACAGAAACAAAATGTTATACATTATGTCAAGCATTTCTTGCTTCCTTGATGGTGAAAGACCAACCAATTAACAAATATGTAGGTCTCAGGCTTTCATAAAATTTTGAATAGGACCTTTAGGCCTTTTCAAACCAACTGCTTGAATTAAATATAAAATGAAATAAGATCATTAGATGAGACATTCTTTTTATAAATATTTGATTTATTGTCTAGGAAGAAGGTAGCAAATGACACTTCATAGAAGCATCCCAGAGTGTAAAAGGGCTTTGAAGAGGTCATTCAGTCTATCCCCTGCCTCTAAGGAACAGCATGTCAAGCCATTCTAGAAACTGTAGGGTTGTACAGTGGGAAGAGTCTTGTACTGGAAGTCTTATCTTTCTGATCTTCAGTTTTCTCATGAAGTTGTGAAAATCAAATGAACGAATGCATGTGAAGTGCTTTATAGAGATCTATGTTAATGTAAGTTCCTGCTACCACTCAAAGTATTACATGTGATCAAGGCTAGTTGCATCTAACTAAATCAGTCTGCTCCCTACTCACTGTGCCCAAGCAGAGATCAGAGTCTTGAAAAAGCCAGGCCACCAGAAAAGTTAATTTTGACAAGAGTGGGAGAGTGCTGGGGAAAAAAAAAAAAAACATAATTCAAGATGCTTTGTCCTAGTATCCTGATGAGAGCATCTCTGTGACTGACTATAAGAAAGACCAAAGTCACCAGATGCCTTGAAATTTGTTTTGTCTTCTATCATAGGCAAAAAATAAAATAGAACAAAAGGGAAAAACTTTTTAGCACAATATAGGAATTTTACTAATCTTACAAAGAAAGGATTGAATGTGTTTTTGTATATGTGTTATATATATGTGTGTGTGTGTGTTATATATGTGTATGTATGCATATATATGTGCATCTGTGTGTGTCTGTGTATTCCTTGAACCTAGAGTTCTTTTCTCAAAAATAGGAAAGTTGGGTACTTACAACCTTGACTGTTCTGCTTTGATTTATTGTCTGTCTTGTCTTATTCTTTCCCAAAGCTGTTTGTTCCGGACCACTTTGTGAACCAATTTTAATAAGAATCAAGGAGACATTTTTTCAAGTGGAATATTTCAAAGTGTCATGGTTAGTGACAGCAGCATTAAGTATTTTTTTCCTTTTTGGCATCAACCCTTACCTAATTACAAGAAATATATCTGTCATTTGAATGAATTCTAGAAATATTCTGAATTTGAATATCATTCAGCCATTCCATCATTCAGTAATTGTTATGAGCCTACTGTGTGCAAGTTGTTGGGAATATGGCAACAAAACTAAACATTCTCCACCATCAAGCAACTTAAATTTTAATTATAATAGGTACACAATTAGTGATCATAATAAATAACAATAGTAAAAAATTTTTAATCATCTTAATGTTTACAATGTGATGTTTACAAATATTATCATTTTATTCTGTAATAAAACCTTGATTATACTTCTATTTTACAAATGACATTAGGCTACTTGCTCAGGATCACACAACTAGTAAATGTCTAAAGCCAGTTTTAACCTCAAATCCTCCTGATTCCAGATCCAGTGTTTAATCCACTGTGTCCTATAACCTCCTCCTAAAATATAAATTTTATACAAAATAAATCTGGGGAATTTACAACTAGGGAGGGTCAGAAAATTTCTCACCTAGACCTTGAATTGCTTCTTCAAGAAAGCTAGAAATTCTAAAAAAGTAGGAGTGAGTAGGGACTGCATACTTGTCAAGAAGAAGATGTTATATGGAAACATGGAAATAGGATATGGATTTCATGGGTACCAGTAAGTAAATCAGGATTTTGGGGGGAGGAAGAGAGGAAAGAAACACAGAGACATAGAGACACAGAGAGAGGAACGGGGATGGTGAGACACACACAGAGAGACAGAAAGAGAGGAGAGACAAATAGAAACATAAGAGAGAAAAGAGAGGAGAAAGAGATAAAGATAAGAAGGGAAAAGGAAGGGAAGGAAAGATGATGGATTATATGAAGAGCAATGTAAAAAGAATATTGGATTAATTCAGAAGATTCAGGTGTGAGTTCTGGCTTTTCTACTTCCCATAACCTTCGAAGAACATCTATGAGATGGCCAAATGATGATTCAGAATTATCTAACATCTAATTTCCTCAGCAAAAGAGAGCAGCCATCATTTTGAAATTCTTACATCTCTTCACACGATGCTGTCTAAAAAAATTCTTACAATAGAATCTCAGACTTATGTGTAGGTGTTAATTATCTATGTTACTGTGTGTACTGAACTTCTTGTCTTAACTTGTTAATGCTCCTGAAAGATCATCCCTGTAAATGAAATGTTATTTCTCAGTGGGGTGTCTTTCGCTGAATACATAAAGCATCTACAGCACACACACACTTGGCAACAGATGTATGTTTCTGGAAGGCTCTGTTCAAACAGTTTTTTGACAATTGAATCATTTAAAAACATATATCAAGGGAGCATGCTATTTAAAGGAATTTCTAAAGGAAACAGTGCCTTATATCTTTACTCTGTGTTTCCTTTGTAAGTTGAGGAGTTCAATTGGATAAACTTTAAATGTCTATCCATTTTGCTGATGGATAGATAGATAAATAGATATTCATATGATTTGTATATATTACATATACAGTACAACTCCATCTTTGACAATGGTAATGTTCAACAAAATGGTATATTTTTCACATCTACAACGGGAAACTTTTAGGCAGACACCAGAACACACACTGGACACACTGGATGTCCGGGTACTATGTTTATCCATGAAAATACAGACTAGTTCAACTCTAAAATGGGAAACTAATGACATAAAATCTATTAAAATAACTTTTACCTCACAGTGTACCCAGTGGCAAAGATGACAAAAGACAGAAACAGTTATAGAAGTCCTGTTAGGAGAAACCACGAATTCAAAATGGGTCCAAGAGTTTCCTAAAACAATCTGGAGCTATTTTAAAAAAATTAGTAAATCATTCATTACCTTTGACTTAGTGATATTACTTCTACAAATATACCACAAGAAAGTAAAAAAAAAACCCTGAATTCAGGTTCTTTTTTGTCCTAAAATATTCATGGCAGCATTTCTGTGGTATCAAAAACATAGAAACAAAAATGGACTTCTGAAGATAATAGAATGATTGGGCAGCTAGATGGCCCAGTGGATAGAGTTCTAGGCCTACAGTCAAATAGACTCATCTTTGTGAGTTCAAATTTGCCTCAGACACTTAGCGGCTTTGTGATCCTGGACAGGTCACTGTGAATGGGAGTAGGACAGAATAGGAATGTGAACTCTGACTCTCCCAGAGAATGTAAAGACAGCCAACGAAGCTCCAGCTCTCCCATGGGAACGGTTGCACGAGACCCTGAGCCATCCCTGGCTCTATGACTTCTTTGTTAAATAATACATTTTTATCATAGTAAATTTATCTTTCATACACATTGCTTTATGAGTCATGTTGGGAGGGAAAAGTCAGAGCAAAAGGGAAAAGCAGAGGAGAGAAAAAACAACAGTAAGATGAAGTGCACATAGCATGTGGTGATTTACATTCAGTCTCCCGAGTTCTTTTTCTGGATGCAGCTGGCATTTCTATCAAAGTCCATTGGGATTGCCTTGGATCACTGAACCACTGAGAAGAGCCATGCCTTTCATAGTTGATCCTCGCTCATTCTTGCTGTTACTGTGAATAACGTATTCCTGATTCTGCTCGTTTCACTCAGCATCAGGTCCTGTAATCTTTCCAGGCCTTTCTAAAATCAGCTTGTTCATCATTCCTTATAGAACAATAATATTCCATTTTCTTCATATATCACAACTTGTTCAGCCATTCCCCAACTGATGGGCATCTACTCACTTTCCAATTCTTTGCTACCACAGAAAGAGCTGCCACAAACATTTTGTACATGCAGGCCCACTCCTTTAAGATTTCCTTGAATACAGATCTAGTGATGGCTCTGCTGTGACAATAGGTACACACAGTTTGATAGCCCCTTGGGCATAGTGCTTTGTTAAATAATACTAATCTGGCTTGCGGTTGGTGTGGAAATCCAGGATGGTACTTTGTCTTGTTGTCACCCAGGACTAACACTTTTTGTGCGTATACTCCAGTTAACTTGCTTGAACCAAATAAAAGCTATCAATAACCAAGTTGGTATCAACCCTGCTTTCTTTGATAACTCAATGTTTTCTCAGAGGGCATGCCATCCTACAATTGGCACAATTAAGGCAGAACAGATCTATCCCTTTGCATCTGGCTTTTTTGGCCCCTATTTATTTAATCCCTGTTTGCCTCGGTTTCCTCATCTATAAAATGAGCTAAAGAAGGAAATACAAACTGCTCCAGCATCTTTGCCAAGAAAACCTCAAAAGCAATCGCAAAGAGTAAGACATCATGAACAACTGCAGCAACAAATTCTATCATAAGAAACATTGAATGTGAGGAATTTAGAGCAATTTGGGAAGGCTTATTTGATCTTTTTTGGAATGAAGAAACTAAAATCAAGAGAACAGTAATACACAATAACTAATAATGGAATCCAGCACTAAAATGGTGATCATCAAAATTCAGATTAATGGATGGCCTTCCCTGAATCTAAGCAACTATTGATGAAGCATACTTTCATTTTCCACTAAAAATGAGGTAAGTATGAAGTGAGAAATATATTGTTACCCAAGTGCATATGTCCCTCTGTTTTGATTAGCTGTGGTTTTTTTGGTTGGTTCAAGGAAAATTTCTATTTAGTAAGAGGGATTGTTTAAAAAAAAAGGAAATAAAACAATACAAATTTTTAAATAAAATGAAAAAACTGATTAAACTTGGTTATAATAGGACTCATATTTGTATTATTTTATACAGATTGAATAAAATGAAAAATATGAGTAACTGAATCATATTTTCTATAATGAAGGAAAATTAGCATAGAAGTTGAAAAAGACATCAAACCTTTTATAAAATAGAAGATGTATAAACTATAGGACATTACAGGCTTGGTAGATACCTTTTTCCTTTTTTTCTCAGTAGTCATCCATCCTGTTCCTTGTTCTGCCAACTTGAAGCCAGTTTGTGGGCCGAGGGACCATCTAGGATGAACTTCTCTGGAAAAGGGCAATGTCACATACAGCAGATGGGCATTTTGTTTTCTCCCTTGGTGTTCAAGGACACCACTTATGTTCGATGAAAAGAAGTGCTGTCCTCAAGATTGCTGCTGGCAAAGGAAATGAAGTTGACCTGATCTATTTGTGGAAATCCAGGATAAAATACCATGGATGGCGTGATTTCCCCTAAGCTGTCACCCTCAGTGAACTTGTCCTTAATGATGGACAAATTTGGAATAGATTTGCAGCAAGAAACCAAAGGGCATCTGTAGTGAGGCCGCTCACTTGGCAGCTGCTAGAACCTGGAGGGTTGCAAGAACAGGAAATCCCTCCACTGTTGTTCCCAGTCAGTCTGCTGCCACTGCAACCTGGTGTCATAGCCATGACTGCTAATGCCCCTTGCTCTGTGTAGTGTTACTGTGACACTAGATGCATTTCGAGGGACATTATAATATTAGCACAACTGGGATGTATGTATATATGTGTGTATGTATATATGTTTATAAATATAATATACATGCATATTTATAAGAGATTGCTTCAGATAACTTGCATGCAAAACTTTTCTAACCCTGTTCAATGTGACATACTATTCTTCATTTCTTATTGCTCATCCATTGACTGTGGTACTGAATATTTTAATCAAATCACAGAATATAAGAGGGGGTGGATCTCTTAAGTATTAAGCCCTGTGGTTAGAACTCAAATTACTCCTGTCTTCTTGACTTTTTAGTGTCAAGCAGGTGATGAGGTCATAAGAGCATAAATCTGGAGTTGAAATGGCTCTTTGAAATAATATAGATTAGGAAATATGAGAGTTGAAATGGCTTTTTGAAATAATAGATGTAGTAGGAAAATAGCAAATTGCATATGTTATACAGAAAGAGATTGAAGACTAGATAAATTAACTTACTTTCCTAGGATCACAAAGGTGATAAAAAGCAGAGGAAATGTTCACATCCAGGTCTTCTAACTCCAAATAGTTACCATTTTTTGTCTTGTTTTTAAAAGAAAACTTTCAGAAAAATGAATCCTATCCTGAGACAAAAGATGCAATGCCCATAGTAACTGCTGAATAAGTCATAAATCGAACTAGGGAGAAACATAGGCCGATTTTTCTACTTGGAAAGTTTGACTTTTTATATGTTAGATTTTCTTAAAGAAGAGCACATTGTGTTATTAGAAAGGAAAAATAAACACATAAAAGAATTTCTAAATATTTGGTGGTCACCTGATAGGTCCATACTCTATTTATAGTTTATGTATGGCATATAAAAAGCTTCATATTATACCTATTTAGCAAAGATGTATCATGGCATAATGAATGGAGAGCTGATCCATGAGCCAGGAATTTGAGCTTCAAGTTCCATTTCTTATACATACAGGCTTTTACCCTGGGCAACATACTTAATTTGGTGTACTGGAAAACTTGCACAGAAAATGCCCCTGTATATTAGCAAAGGACTTTTTTTCTCATCCAGGAGTTTCTGTACCAATGAAATCACAAGTTCATTATTTCTTCCTATCCTTTCTATTATAAGCTATATACGGGTTGTATTGGCTGAGGAGCTCTGTTTTCAACTTAATGAGTTTGCAGGTTTGGGGGAGCTGTGAATGTGTATTCTGGTGTGGGGTGTGACCATGTCCACTGATAACATTGCATAGATGGTTGGCAGACTATTTACCAGTGCAAAGCCAGCTGTGCCTTACTAAGCTTAAGGATATCTTCTTAAGTCTCAGTGATAAGGGGTTTTATTGAATTGTAGAATTGCGGCTCCATTGAAGTTGAAAGCCACTCCTTTTGTCAGAACTATAAAAGGGAGGATCATTTAAATGGAATAAAAGGAATTGATTCCTTTGCCCATTATTTCTCAGGGATGCTGAGATATCTGAGACATGAAAGCTGAGAGCAACTTGAAATAACAAGAGGTCCTAGTATTTCTCGTTCCTAGATATAGCAGTGGAAAGACAAGGGCATAACTTTTCCCTTGAGGGGATTTTGGCTCTGGAGAAGGAAACCATCACTCCAACTCCTAGAGAGAATGGGTTAGAATTTTATGGGCAATAATCATCCTGGAAAGTTTTAGGAAACTGCTTCCTGGATCAAGATGGAGAAGGGATTTTCTAGATAAGGTTAAGTACTTGTAGGGATTAGGGATCTGCCCTCTTAGAGGAGAAAGTATTTCATTTTAAACACTGATTCCTGGAAAGAGAGAGAGAGAGAGAGAGAGAGAGAGAGAGAGAGAGAGAGAGAGAGACTGACAGATAGACAGAGATAAAGAGGCAAAGAGAAAGCAGGAGAAATAAGAGGATTACACTCAGAGCCAGAAGGTGTAAGAGAAACAAGGGACTAAGCCACATCTCATCTTGATTTTTGCTATATTTACTACCTTGATTTACTTCTTGATTCATCTTTGGGTTCTTGTCATACTCATATGAATTGGACTTTGATTACTGCTACTTCCTTGAGTTGTCTGATATTGCAAGTCTCTTGGGGATGGAGCTGCCTCTCTGGAAATCCAAAGTTCATCTTAGAAAAAGTTGTTGAATCCATTAGCATAATTTCATAAATGTAGAGTATGTGTTCCAGATCTGAAAATTCAATACACTGTGAACTACTGAGGAGAAGAAATCCTTTGTTGCTTTCCCCTATGGAGAGAGTCCAAATCACATAGTAGCACTGTGTTCTTCTGGGATCTAGGTGGTATGACTGACTAGACAAGGAAGAGTATTCTACCAGTCGTTTGTGGGCAACTGATAGTCATTTTTATATTTTCTTGAAATGAAAAATTTTCTTGTCCCAGGATGCATTATCACTTTGAGTGCTTACTCAGAACACATGGAAACTTTTACCAAAATCTCTGGAGCCCTAAACATATGTTTGGATTTGAGTTATATATTCTATATTTCCTAGAGGAAATTTTGGGTAAGGGCAAAATGAGATATGGTTCTTTGAAACTATTCCCAGGATTTAACCTAATACATATAAACCCAGAAGTTGAGGTGCTGTAATTAAATGTCTTCTTTTTCCCAATTCCTGGCTCCACATGCATTGGCTCAGATGAGATGACTGGCACATCTAGAAGCTAATGATCATTGAACACTTGTCTCTGGCACTGCAACTGGGTCAAAATAGCATCATTTATCTTGGGTAGTTAATTATGGCTTCTATCTCTTCTCATTCTACTTAGGAGGGGGAGTGATTCTTTAAACTCCAAGTTTATTTTTAGCTAAAACCCTTAAAGGACATCTTCCTTTTGCTTCCATAATAGAAGACCCCTGAAGACTGTCATTTATTAAGCAAAAAGGAGGGGGGAGCTCCAAGAAAATAATTAACACTAGCCATAGCTGCCAAACAAAAGGCAGTTTTTGCTTGGGCTCAGTTGTTATGTATCACTCTCAACTGCTACACTGCCTTTCTAGTCCCCACCGGACCCTCACTCAGATAACAAGAATGTCAAGAACATTATTCTACAGATAGGAAAATAACACCATATGTTCAGAAGAAGCTGAAAAAAAAGCTGGACTTGTATTATTCTCCCTTTACTGTCATGATTATTATCACCAGATCACAATTACTTTTTATTCTAATTCTAATGTGTATATTTCCCTCTTTGATCATCAAAGAGATTTAGATAGATGAAAATGAAAAAAAAAATCCTCAGTATTTCTCATTTGGCATTGGAATAGTAATGTGTATATGAGGAATTCTTTTCCCAGAGAAATGTCTCCAAAATGAACCACAGTAGAGAGGCATTTCGTGACAAGTGTTACTTTTCTAGGAATATGAAAGAAAAATGTCATATGCTCTAGATTTTTAATTTGAGGATGACTGAAATGGGTCTAAAGTAAAAAAGGTTCCTATGATTTCTTGTTTCTCTAAGAAAGCAATATTAAAAAAAATTTTTTTCCATTTATTTATTTTCAGATGTGGATATGTGAACCATAGAAAATTTGCTCATAATTCATTCTGATTTCTGGATGATCTGGACTATATGAAAGCAGTCAAGGTTTTATGGTTCTGAATATCTTTTCACTTGTTAGTATCCAATGTAAAATCTCACAACTTGTACCATTAAAGTCATGCTCTGAGGAAGATCTTTTTATCTCTCTTCTAGATGGCTCCCTTTCCTAAATCCTTGCTCCAAAGACTTCTGGTTTCATGAGACCCACTTGATATCCTGACTCATTTCTAGCTGGAAAAGCTAGATTTGGGGACTCTATTTCTATCTAGCCAAAAGGATGTGCCATTGACTCTCCTGACTCAAAGAAGTCAGCTTTTCAGGACCAAACCATCTGATTCTGGTGGGAAAGAATTATTCTTGGTGAATCTACTTTCCAGTATATTGCTGTTGAAGCAGCTTGCTTATCTAGTTGCTGTTAGCTTGTCTCCGTGCTAGCCAAGCTCTTTATTTTGAAATCTTATTTTGGAACTTTTATTTTAATCTTTATTGTATTTACCACTCTGAGTTTTCATGTTCTTTGATTCATTTCATGCCTTACCATAGCTTTAATTTGAATTTTTCCTTTTTTTTCTACTTCCCAGTTGGACCAATATCACTTTCTACAATAGACAACCAGAGTAGTTGTATAAAACATCTTCATGTTGTTAACCAGGTCTCATCTTCTATCAGCTGGAATATACCAAGTTGGTGTTTCCTTAGACAATTGTCTGACAGGATCCAAATAAAACATTCTACCTGATCTTTCTCTCTTAAAGAGTAACAATAACAAAATCTACAACCAATGAAGCAACAATAAATAAATCATATATGAAAGTAATGAAATGTATTTTTTATCTAAAGGTCTATCAGTAGAATTCATAAATTGATGTGGAAAGTTTTTTCCTAGTGGATTTACAATGTAAAATATGGTCCAAAGCATAGAAAAAAATGTACTGAGAGTTGTCAGGTACAGTTAGCAAATAAGTCAAGGGTAGAGAGGAGGTAAACTTGTATGATAAGGAAATAAGTTAGTTCAAAACTTAAGCTACAGTTGGAGAAACTGGAATTTACAAGCTAAGAGAAACAATAATCAGAGATAATAAAGTATAGAACTAGGTAAGATCATGGCCAGAAGACCAGATGAAAATACAGCAGTAAAACGAATGAGAATGGGTTAGGAAAACTCATATAAGGGATTACCGAATAAACTGCTAAATGATAGTTTGCTTTATGTAGAATGATCTCTAGTAGAAAATCCATTTATGGTGCAACATATTTGTTAACTACAATCTCTTCTGTTTCTTGAAATGAATCAATGACAATGCACTCAATTGGCTACTGTGTTTGAAGCACTACTAGGAACTGGACATGCAAATACAAAAGTCATATAGCCTCTTTCCTAAAAAGAGGATTTATTCTAGTAGGCAAAGTCAGCCATAAAAGATAAAAGCTGTCAGTTTCATACAAATTTATATCTTAACTTATAGTGCCTCTATAGTTGGGTTAAACCCTAAGTATCATATTGTGCATAAAATACAAATTAGAGCAGCGTTCCTAGTTAGTGTCCCTAGTTCCTAGGTATGTAACCCTTTCCTGAGGGACATTGCCATGGGGAATTGACAGAGCAATGCTAGAAGTCTGCAGGTATTGTCAAATGACTCCCCAAGTTTTTAGAGCTTTTGATCTTCAAGGAACTTCCAGAAAGAAATCATATGGCCAAAATGCAAACATGCCCCTTGGAGAGAGAGAGGAGGGATAGGACTCTAAGTCACCCTGGTTCTTATGCGTCTTGGTTCCTCTTCCCAGCTGCTAGGGATTTCAGGCACCGGGAGCTGTCCCTGAAACAAGTGGACCAGAGATTTTGTGATGTGGCAGGTAAAACATACATGAAGGAAAGGAAAACATTATCAAACTAGGCTGTGACAGAAGACTGAGGTGAAGATTGGCAAGGGATGGCCAGGTCAGGATGGCAAAACTTTAGGAATTAAAGCCACAGCACTTGTCTCTTGTCTTACTCTCTGTTTGGAGTGTTGTTGCTCAGGGAGAAACAGCTTTCCTCTACACATGCCATTTCTAATGACTTGACTTTCTGTTTCCCTTTTGACAAATGGAAAAAGGGATAAGGGGAGAGGGAAAAGGATCAAATCTCTATTTACAACTATGGCCATTATAGACTCCAAGTGTAAGCTTATTCCTTTATTTACTTATTGGTATTTATATTAAATTTGTAATTCTTATTAAAATGTTTATAGTTATTTCAAACCAAGCCAATATGAGTGTGGTTTGGAACTGAAAGAGGTGAAGTTTATCCAAAAGAAAGAAGAGATTTTCCTTAGCTCAGGCTGAAGTGGGATGAAGGGGAGTTGATTAGAAAGAGAATTTTTACAAAGTAAGCCATCTCTGAGATGGTCAAATGTCAGACTGATGTGAGCCCAAAGAGAGGAAATGAGTCATCAGCAGTGAGAGGTAGAAGTTGTGTTGATTTAGGTAATCACATAGCATCTAGCCAAATCCCTGACTGACTATACTTAAGAAAACGCAACAGATTTATTGGGTATATATACTTATATCCAGGGAAATGTTGGAGTCACCTCCTACTAGCTTAGAAGCTGATTTTTAGAGGCTTGATCCCTGATTTGAAACCAGATTCTCCTCATTCTAGGGCTGTGCTGTACCTACTGCACCACCTAACTGCCCCCTAGGAACTGATTATTAAATTTTCACATTGAGAATTTTCATTCTGAAATTAATTTATTATAAACCAAGAGTAGCATGATCATTTTGTTGATTTTCTCAGTACAAGAAAATTATGAAGAAAATAATAATGCAGATTAAATTTAAAAGTTTTCAGTATGTACCTTTTTCTGAAAAGCTAGTTGCTCCACATTTATAAGAACCTCCCTGCCTGTCTCTCACAAATGTGATTGAAGCTTTGGGAAACTATCTGATTTCAAGACTTCCTCACTGGAGCATTTCAGTCTTCAGGTTTCCTTCTCTTGCCCTGTTTCTCCCTTTGTTGCCTTAGTGTGTGGTTTCTTGCTTACCTATCTTTCCTTTCATCTAAATCATAATCTTGAAATCATCCTCAATTCTTTCTTTTTCTTCACTCTTCATATCCAATCAGTTGTCACATCTTACTTGCTTTTAGCTCTATGACATTCCCTCAACAGGACCATTAATCTTGAGCAGATTATTATTAGTTAGCAATTTCCTAAGTAGATCCCTTTCATCTATTCTCCTCTTCAATACTTCTTCCAAAGAGGTGCCAAAATATTATTCCTAAGGCATGGGGAATCATGTCACTACCTTTTACTAAAAGTTTCAATATCTCCCCATTATTTCAAGGTTAAAAATACAAACTCCCTAACTTGATATTTGCCACCTTTCATAATCTGACTCTAACCAATAATAATGAATATTACTTCCCATTACATATTCTAATTCTTTGCTCTTTTCTGAACCTAGGCCTTCATCTCCATACTCATCTCCAACTTTTAAAATTCTGTGGTTTCTTCCAAAGCTCAGTTCACGTATTCCCCCAATGGAAACCATTCCTCGTCTCCCTAATTGTTATTGGTCTCACTCATTTATATATTATATGTTATTCTTAAGACAGAATGTAATTTCTTTGAGGGCATGGAGTGTTTTCATTTTGTTTTTGTATTGCCAGGGGCTTGAGCAGTGCTTTGTACATTGTAGGCATCTAAGAGAAATTTGTTTTAGTGTTGGATTTAATGTCAATTGCAATGAAATCCATGACAATCTTGCCTTTCAGAAATGTGAAAGTGTAAACGAGTGAATTATTGCCTTTGAGACCTTTAAGAACTGCTCTGTATCTTTGGACGTTCTGGATAGATGGTAGACCTAGTCCAAAATGCTCTTACAGTAAATTCATGGTTCCCAATCTTCTCTCTCTCTCTGTACCCAGACTCCCAGCTCAATAGTAAAAACTAGGATGCTACAAAATCTTCTTCATTGATAGTGAATGGGAAAAAGGTCTTTACAGCACAAAAATACCAACTCATACTTTTGTTGGGTTGCAGGAGTTCCATGGGGATAGCTATGACTCAGTGAAACAAAGTTATCTTGATGATATTCACTTGGTTTGGTCCAGTAATTGTTCAGTTTGGCATTTTTATGCCAATTAATACTTCCAGTGAGCCATGATTTTCAGAATGGGGTTACCCCTTTCACCAATGAAGATGGCAGCCCTTTTTGCTTCTTTGCCTCAGTAGAGAATTCATATGGCTGAAACATTAGCTGGTGAGTTTTTCTGTATTTTGCATTGCTATACTTTGGTTGATAAGTAGTTGTCAAACTTGTACTCGAAGCTTTTCCAGTTTGGAAACTTTTCAAAACTTGTTTTTCACTAGTATGACATCCTAGAAGACTCCTGATGATAATCAAACTTTAGAAAGCAATTTTCTTGGCAGTATCTATTAATCCATAAGTTTCATAAATTGTATCATAGACATTTTAAATGGTCTGTAAACTAGCAAGTCAATGAGTAGACCTGAGTTCTTCATCCACTTTATCAACTCTGTGCTAGGCACTGGGGAATATAAAATCATTCAGTGAGACATAGTTTGGCATAGTTTATTTCACCCTTATGAGCACTATTCACTATAAATGTTTTCAATGCTCTGTGTATTCAGAGTTCAGTGAAAATTATGCTGATTTTAGTTCTCTTATAAGCCCCCAAGAAGTAATCATTTAATTTTATAGCAAATTATGACCACAAATTCACAAACTACAGCTTGCACTTAAATGCTCCTGAAATGCTATAATGGTATTTGATAGCAAAGGCACTTGGAAATTCTATTTTTGAAGGTTTAATGATTAGGCTGCTTCAGTTAATTATTGGACTGAAATTTTACGTCAAAAACTGATGGCAAAGATAGCATATTCAAATTAGGTATGCAATTTGGCTTCTGTTTATCACGAACTCAACTTAATTCCAAAGCAAGATAATTCAACTATGGGAAAGAGCTCTTGAAAAGCACTAATCACCCAATGAATGTGAAGTGCCATTACAATCACAAGATCTTTACACAATTTTTTAAAAACCAAAACAATGAAAAGTCTTATATGTCTGTCTTTGATATGTCCTTTTCTCTTTGCTCAGGGTCCGTATCTGTGCCACATGGAAATATTAAAAATATAGAAATTTAGTTTCAAAGACCCAGATATTTAATTTCTTTCAATCTCTTCTTTGTTTCAATTAGAAAATCAAAAATAAAAAAAATAAAATTACTTGATCAAGGCTATACAACTAATTGAAGTCTCAGTTGGGAGTACAGCTCAGGTGTGTTGACTAAAGCTCTATTGCTGTTTCCACTAGGCAAAGCAATCAATCAGAAAACATTTATGACCAGGACTCTACTAGGTGCTTTAGAGAGTGAAAGGGAAGAAGTCAGAGTTTTTATTTACATTCTAATGGGGAAGGGAAGAGTAACTAACCCAAAACAGAAAAAAAATATTCTAAAAAAGTGGTAGAGAGAATTACTGCATGAAACTGAGGAAAGGGACACATTTGGAAGAGTTAAGAATATGGGGCAAATTTTAGGAAAATTTGGTGAGACTTGAAGCAAGTTTTAGAAGTCAAAAGAAGATTTGGATAACCGGAGAGGAAGAGGGAGAATATTTTACTGATCATTCAGGCCAAGGTTCTCATATCACTGTCCTAAGTAGGACATATGTTATAGGACCATTGATTCAGAGCTTATAGGGACCACAGACACCATTTAATTTAGCCCTCTACTCCTAAAGTGGGAAACTAAGACTGATGTTAAATGACTTGAGCAAGTTCATGCAGGTAATGGAAGTTAGAGGTAATATTTGTATTTAAGTTCTATGAATACGTCAATGCTCTTTTTCATACCACTGTTTCCTAACATATGTTTTAATGCTCTTCTGGCAGAACTGGAGCCCATTGTTCTTTTCTCTTAATATAGTGTTCTCTCTACTTCATTATATAGGAAATTAATTAGGGAATCTTTCTATGCTTTGGAACCTTTTTTCTCCTAAAAGAAGACCACTGCAGCCAGACTGTCCATTAAAAAAAAATAATTGATTGCATTTTAGCATGACGGAGTTCTTCTCTAGGGTTCTGTAAGTACTGGTGCATTTGGAAGTACTGTCCCAACTAAAGCTGTCTAGTATCTGGCTACAAATTCACCTCCATGATTATTTACATTTTTATATATCCCATTACAATTTCTGATACCTCATCACAATTTTTTCATTTGGCCTTGAATTCCATATGTGCTAAATAAGGACATATATCTGTATACACATCTATTATATATACATATATATTCTATGACATAAAGGTGCCATTTCTTAGGACATGATGGTTCTTATATCAGTTACATTCTGTCAGATAGAGGAATGCCAGAAATATCTAATACATTTGTTGAAAATAGAGATAAGGACACAATTTCTTGTGTTCAGAGCTTCAAGAATATTTACTTATACTCAGGTCTAAAAATATGTCAGCATTTTTACAGTCATTTTTTTCCTTGTAGACAATCTTAGTTAATCAGCATACTTAAATTGTATATGACCTCTCAACCCATTGTGCTATGTGAAGAAGTAATAATGACACTTAAAGAAATAAAGTTAGGAAGAGTAGGAAGGGCAGGGCAAAGAATGGAAGATATCTCAATTGAAAGCAATATATGCTTCAAACATTTATTGGTTGCCCCTCAAGATTTCAAAGAGGGGAAGATTTTAAGAAAATGGAAAGGTCATAGATGTGATTTTTCTCAAAAAAAAAAAAAAGAATAGGAAGAAAACAGCAACTATTAACCTGTATATCTACTTGATCTTTAATATCTTCATGAAAATAGAATATACACAAATGTAAACGTACACATGCATAGGATGGCTGTGGTGAAAATAAGAAAAGAACAGGCAGGTATTCACAGGATATTTCCTCTAGTAAACCACATCTTTATGCTCACAAGCAGATGGATAAGTGCTTATTTAAGAAAGAACAAAAGGTTAAACTGTTTATTGATTTTTCAAAAAGAATTTGAGTCAGAGCAAAACATCGCCTTGAAAATTCTCCTCTGAAAAAGTATTTATTATGCAGGTGTCAAAAATATACAAGATACAACTATAGTGATTCATTTACTGAACAATCTGCTAGCTACTGACATCAAGTGAATACAAGTTTTGTTCATTTGCATCACATAAGATGACCTAGATAAACTCTAAATAAAAGAATTTAGTTCTGATAGCAAAGTTTTAAAGATGTTTCTAGTCGGAAATTACAACTTGCCAGTTACATAACCATATCCTTCATGAAATTCAGAATAATTATATAATAATAATGGTCTTACTGTCCATAAAAGACAAAATTTTGAGGGCAAGGAGGAAGGTTAGATTTTTAAAGGGTAGGTCATTTAAATCTCATCATGTAATCAGAACACCTTGTTGAATTGGTCTATTCAATTGTGAATGAGCTATATAGTTAGATAATGAGAAAAGCCAAGAAATGAGCAATAGGAATACATTTCTCTTAGGTGAATTTGTGAATATGGGCAAGGTGTCCATCATTATAGAAGTTCATTTTAAATACCCGTCTTCTCCTGGTGATGATTTGTGATTTCAAATTATCTGTAATGAATAAATCTATTAATATGAACTATTAATATGAAATATAATAGGGATAAATATAAAGTCTTACACTCTGATTAAATATCAACTTTAAAGAATAAAAAGGTAAAGCATGATTAGATAGTGGTTTATGTGAAAAAGTGATTTTTTGTGAACTATAAGTTTAGTATAAGTCAACAATTCACTATATTAAGTGAAATATTATTTTTGGAATAAAGATGTAAGAATCCTATCTATTATATTCTCATCATCTAAGCTGATATATTTTGTTGATTTTAGTTCTGGACACCATATTTTTGGAAAGATTTTGATAAATCAGCAACTACTAGAGTGTGGGTGATAATCAGAGTGGTAAAAGCCTTGATTTCCTTGAAATATGAGATTTAATTGAAGTAACTGACTATTTAACTTGGAGAACAAAATACCTGAAGGATAAAGAGACAAGAATACTATCTTAAAGTATTCATAGGATTTCCATGTGGAAGGTAGGCTAGTCTTGTTCTGTTTAGTCCCAGAGAGAAGAACTAGGAGCAATGAGTAGAAGTTGCAAAGAAGGAACTTTACACTTGAAGTCAGGAAAAACTTCCTAATAAATGGAGCTGTTCATGAGTGGCTCCAGAGGTAGTTAATTTTTTCCTTACTGGAATCTTTAGTTAAAGGCTGGTTAATTTTTTAGTATATTGTGGTGGATATTCTGAATTGGATATCAATTTTATTAAAAAAAACCATTAGGATCTTTTCTAATTCTAAAATTCTGTGATTCAGTGGGAAAAAAATTACTAGATAAGTCAACACGATTGGATGTCTTAAAAGCAACTTTGCACAAATAATTCTGAAATTTAAAGCAATTTAGACAAATCAACTTGGGGATTATCAGAGGATTTACAGGTTCAAAATTCCCCCCTCTACAAAATGAATTATATATTAAAAAATTAAAATTAAAAAAAATCATCAAAAAGAGATTTAGTGAACTATGACTGTCTACAGCACTGTCCTTCGTGCTGAAGGAGCTGACAATCCTTTATAAAGACAGGATATCTACAATTTCATTAGTCTGAAGATAAAATTCATGAATGAACTATGTAACAATTCAAAGAGATAGAAAAAGTGGTCAAATGCTTTAGAAGTTCTTGCAATGGAAATCACAAATAGTGAGAGACCACAAATACCTATATATTCACCTATAAAATTACTGAGGGAATTACTTCTTAAGAAATATGAATATAAACCCCACAGAACTTTGGATTTGAACTATTTGCTATAATAGTTTTCTCAATTATATTGTATTTATTCTAGTTTTATGAACTAATAACCCTTAACAAATTATTCATTAAACCACAGCACAGCCGGAGGTAGAGGAAAAATAAAAGTGCTAACAAACAATATAAATGTAGCATCTAGATCAGCAGGTGCCCAAGGCATGAGTCATATAAACAGAACCATATGTATACAACAAGCACAAATGGAATAGAAAACTTTTTAAAATTGAAACATAAAAATCAGAACACATTAAATTGTGAGATTCTCTCAGTTAAACATTTCTAAAATTGAAGGAAAAGGAGAAGAAATGAAATATCTCGTGATGATTACTTTCTGCAAACTGAATTTTACTTTATATGATACAAAGAAAGCTATGCCTTTAATTTATTTGCTATAATTTTGCTGCTGATGATAAATAAAATGAAGCATTACTAATTGTCTTGCAGCTGAAATTTAAATCACAAAATGTTTATTAAGGAAATAATATTAAAACCATCAAATAAAAATGAGGAAACTTTCATCCAGAGATGTTTGACTTAAATTCACACAGCTTACACAGTCTGTATTATGTACATGTATAGACTGATAAAAATGCAAAATGTAATTAAAAGAAATTCACCAGAAAAAATGTTAAACTTTATGAATGAGGAAGGGATAAAATGAATAAAGAAAAGAATGATTTTCCATAGAGTGAATCCCTAGGGTAAGATAGAATAGGGACTTCAGAGAGAGAGTTCATTCAAAAACATTATCTGTTGGGTTTAAAATAAGTAATACATTCTTTAAATACCCGTATTTTCTAATTTGCCTTTGTAACAGGAGGATATTTATGAGAATTTTTATTTCATTTTCCTCTATTTTATCCCTCTCTTTTATCAATTTTTCTAATTGGTGATGTATTTTGTATGTGTGGGGTGTGTGTGTGTGTGTGTGTGTGTGTGTGTGTGTGTGTGTGTGTGTGTGT
>JAJPUD010005019.1:0-34002 GCA_023553655.1 Myrmecobius fasciatus | reverse complement strand
TCTCTCTCTCTCTCTCTCTCTCTCTCTCTCTCTCTCTCTCTCTCTCTGTTTCTCTCTCTGTTTCTCTCCTCTCTCTCTCTCTCTCTCCCCACACACACACAAATACACGTTTATATATATAGTATATATATGTGTGTGTGTGTTTATATGCTACACACACACACACATATATATATATACTATACATATAAGCATCTATACATATATATACATATGGTATATATGTGTGGTGTGTATATGCATTTGTATCTATATACATTTAATATATATACATGTACCACATATACATATACTATATATATATATATGTTCTATATATAGGACAGCCATTTGTGTATTAGCTACTAACTACACATATATAATTTTTAGATAAATGTAATAGTCAAGCACATATTGAGAACTAGGTGTTATTGGGGGCATTCATATTCTAATGATTAGAATGGAATAATTTTTAGCTCTCTTCCAATTCTAATATTTTGTAACTCAGTCACCTTATCACTCTTTTTGTCTTTCAATAAGCCTAATGTGATTAACAACCTAAATAGTCACATCTATGTTACTGATATATACCATCCAATTTTCTAACATTGGAACAGAATTTAGATTCTCTCCCCATTCTTCCCTTTTCCCTCCCTATTGACTCATTGTCAATCTCAATTTGGTATGAGTTTTTTTTTCCATGAAGAATTGATTCCAAAATAATTCTAACATTTTATATCTTTTTTCAATATAGTTTTAATATATTTTTTATATTTTAAATTTGTTATGTGATTAGGTCACATCTAGACTCATGTTCAGTTCTTGGTGCCACATTTTAGAAAGGACATTGTAAACAAGAAACTAGAGGTAGGTGGCCAGAAGAGTATAACAATTGTTGGTCATATTATAGAAAGATTGAAATTCCCAATGGGAATTTTAAGCCTGAAAAGAGGAAGACATGACAGGGAAGGGACAAGACAGTGCTCTGCAAGTATATGGAGAAATTGAAGAAGAGGTATTAGATTTGGTTTTTATGTCCCCTTTGGATAGAATGAGAAAGAGGTAGAAATTGAAGAGAAACATGTGAAGAAAAGTCTTCCAACACTTATTGCTATCCAGAAGTGAAACTGGCTTTCTCAGGATTTCAGGAACCCTGAGAGTGTTCAATTGTAAGCTGGATGGACATTCTTATCAAGGACTTATTCAAGTACAGACTGAACTAGACAAACAAATTTTGTTACTCAATCACATGCTACTCTATTTCTACCACTTTCCCCCAGATAGTCATCCACTTCTGTGCTTTACTGATCACCATCCTAAAATCTTTGATCTTTTTAATGTTTCAATATTCTCACCTGTCAGTTCTCAAGTTAAATGAAGCCACATGATCTGATTCCTTTGTTTCTCAGGTGTAAGTGTTGCTTCAGAAAGTCACTAAAGTCATTATTTCATTTATTATAATTTTTTATTATTAACTTCAACTAGTCCTTATACTAGCCTAATAATCCTTCTATTCAACATTCGTTGAGTCTACCAGATTCTTTCTAACAACTACCAAAGACTTTTCTTTATAATCTTACTCTGTGAGGGGTAGCTAGGTGGCGCAGTGGATAGAGCACCAGCCCTGAAGTCAGGAGGACCTGAGTTCAAATCTAATCTCAGACACTTAACATTCCCTAGCTGTGTGACCCTGGGCAAGTCACTTAACCCCAATTGCCTCAGCAAAAAAAGCAAAAAAAAAAAAAATAATAATAATAATCTTACTCTGTGATATAAGAAAGTATCATCATTGACCCTTGTGTTTAACCCAAATTTTATTTCTCCTCACTTGCCTCACAGGGAAGTTAATTAATACATATAATTAATATTAGTACATATAAAGTACTTTGCAAAACTTAAAACATAAATACTATTGTTAATAATTATTGGTTTAGAGAAACTTAATGAAAATGTATTTTCAACCTTTATCTTTTTTCCTGATTATAGCCATGTTGATTTTATTTGTTAAAAAGCTTTTTAAAGCTATTAAATAATCAGGATTTGCTCTTTTGCCTTTTGAGCTCTTTTCCCCCATGTTTAGGTATGATTTTCCTATTATCTCTTATTTAAAATATAATTTATCATTGCCTAATAAAGTTTTATAGTGTTATTTTAAAAAATTATTCTTTTTTGTTTATTGTATACATAATTCAAAATGTTGGTGTAAACAGTTTTTAATAGACTGCTTTTCCAGTTTTTTAATTCATGTTTATTAAAGAGTTCCTTTTTCAATGGTTTCTATTTTTGAGTTTATCCAATATTACTTCTAAAGTATTCTAATGGTGATTTGATTTATAAGGCATTCAATATTTGTTGTTCATTTTTTGTTTTCAAAGAGGTCCAGTGATATCATGGGGTGATTTCATCATTCACATGAGAATTGGGTTTAAGTAGGATAGAGTTGCACAATCATAAAGCTCACTCCCTCTTCCAGAGTCGTCAAAGTCCAGTGGCAAGACAAAAGTCAGAATGACTGGCAGTGACCTGGGATGCAGTGGATGGCTTTGATGTCTTCAGTGTCTGACTAAGTGTTCTTATCACTCTCCAGTACCAACTGGCTTCAGTTCAAGGACTTTGCTCTCATCTACCCTTTCCACTGAGGGAAGCCTTCACATGTGTCTATCCCCAACTCGCTGTCAGGTTTGAGACCTGCCAGTTACCCTCAATCTGGTTTGGCTCACCTATACCAAGATGGTTTGCCATCTTGTACATGCTACATCTTCCTGAATCCACAAGTGAATTGGGTGATAGGTGGATACCAAAGGTAAATGAAGAACCATAAAAAAGGTTCAGGAAACCCTCAGAGGTGTTAATTCTTTCTGAATGCTCCATGCACTTCCAATAAATATGTATATTGATTTGAATAGCATTTCCAAATAATATTTGCCTAGTCTGAAAATATATACTTCTAAATGTTTACGTCTTCTATTTTTTTGTAAAATTTATTGTGTCCCATTTGTATCTTAGTAATTCTTAGATTTTTAATCCATTTTTTCCTCACTAGTGTTTCTCACACTCTACCATGTACTTAGTTGTACTAATAATCCACAAAGAAGTATATTATTGTTGTGAATTTATTTTGTATCCTACTATCTTAATAAAAGTATTGTTTCAATATCTTGTTGTTAATTAAGTTTTCCTAGGTAAATGGACATATCATCTATAGAGAGCAATAATTTTTGCTCTTCTTTCCCATTAGTATAACCTTATTTTTAGAAAAGTCTTATTGCTATAAGTAACATTTCAAGCAAATTGTCAAGTAATTTTGGAGCCACTAGCAGACCTGCTTTATCCAGATATTTTTGGGAAAAAAAATTTAGTATTTCTCCATTACAAATAATTTAACTCAATCTTAAATACACAATTTTGAATACATTTAAAATGTTTGTTTTATTCATATTAAATATATAATTTTGATTATATTAAAATGTTTATTTTATTCTTATTTTATAGCAGTTTTACAGAAGTGGATGGTCATTTTTAAGGTCATTTCAATTCATTGACAGGCACTTATTAAGTAATCACTATGTTCTAGATATTGTGCTAAGTGCTGGAGATAGTTTAAAAATGGAAGAGTCCCTGCCTTGAAGAAGCTGATATTTTAATATTCAGATACTATATATATGAATAAATGGAAAGAGAATCTTAGCTATTGAAGTCACAAAGTGCCCTTGAGTGCACATTAGGTTGAGTTATTCATTCTAGTAGCAATGTTAGTATTGATTTTTGCTCCAAGATCAAGGGTTAAAAAGAAGAGAGGATTAAAGCATGTATGGAGGGGTGACAGAGAGCAAGGTTTCATACTGGGTTGAACCTGGAGAAGGGTTGGAGAGCTGGATTCTATGTGAAGCATGGTCTTAATTTAAATCAAATATAGTTTCCCAGTTTGTCATTCCTGATAACATCTCTTTTATACTGATACTTTGACCAATATCATGAATGACACTTTAAAAAAAAATTATGTGAAACATAGTAATCTTATTTTAATCCTATGTGGATATTTGGAAAGCAGTGACACAGTTATAAAGGAATGTTGTTAAAATTCAGAGAAAAACCTAGTTTAAAATCCAAACATGGTTAACTGTCTTCTCACTGCCCCAAGAAGCTTTTCCCTACTGCTCTGTCTAGACTGGAATTTTATGTACTTGAGATGTCTGAAATGGTGGGATAAGTAATTAACGTAGTTCTCATTGGCCATCTCCCCACCTGAGTAAAATCAGCCCTTGCCTCTCTAAACTTTATTCAGCACTGCCTTCCTTCTCTACTCCATCGTCAAAGAACCTGCCTCTAATGCTAATAAACTATATATAAATATATATTCATATATATATCTCCTTATATGCGTAAATGTGTGTGTACTTATATGTATTTATCTCATATATGCATATGATATGCTTATGCACATGTATATAGAGAGAAATGTATTTATGTATATCTATGTCTCTATATATGTGCATGTATTTATAGATATAGATATTGCTGTCATATTCCTTCTATATATTGGTGGTCACAGGATGAAGAAGGGAAGTTAGCCTATGCCTTGTTTCCCATTTTAAATTTGCAACCCTTTATCTGACATTATATTTTAGTAACCATTTTGCATCATTTTTCTTATAACTTTTAAATTTTTTCTCCATTACATGTGCAAAATTTTTTAACATTCATTTTTAAAAATTTTGAATACCAAATTTTCTTCCTTCTTCCCTCTCTTCATACCCTTGTTTTTGAGGAAACAAATAATTTAATATAGATTATATATATATGCTATCTTGTAAAACATTTCAATACTAGCCATGTTGCAAAAGAATATTCAGCAAAATAGAAAAATAATGAACAATTTTTTAAAAGTTTCAATCCACATTTAGACTCATCAGTTCTTTTCCTCCTGAACAGCATTTTTATCATCATAAGTTCTTTGGAATTGTTTTGCATAGTTGTATTGCTGACAATAACTAGTCATTCAGACCTGATCATAACACACATTGAAGTTACTGTATAATATTGTCCTGGTTCTGCTCATTTCATTTTGCAACAGTTTCTGTAAATCTTCCAAGACTGTTTTTTTTTTTTTCTGAAAGCATATTACTTAATATTTCTTTTTAGCATAATGGTATTCCATTATTCATTTTCTGTAACTTTTTCAGTTATTCTCCAGTTGATGGATACCACCTCAATTTATAATTCTTTTCCATCACAAAATGAAAGTTACTATAAATATTTTGGTACATGTAAGTTCTTTACCTTTTTAGAAAACATGTCAGTATTGTTGGGTCAAAGATATGCACAGTTTTATATAACCTTTTAGGAATAGCCTCAAATTGCTCTCTCAAATGATTCAATTAGTTCACAGCCGTAAAGTCCGGACTAGCTCTCTGGAGGATCTCCATACCAGCCCGAGTCCTTGGTCTTAGAAAAGGAGTGAAGAGGCGGGACTCACGTGGATAGTCAAACAGGAGTCTATTTATTCCGAATTCTTGCAGCCTTTTATACCCTAATACCCCCACGTAACTATAGCACACCGCACCTGCGGGACCACATTAAACAACTTGCTATTTTGTGTAAATGTCTCTTTGTCCCTTAGTATCATTCTGCTGTAATTACAACACAGGTTGTCACCAACCCCTGACTTCTTGGGAGGACCAAGATGCCCCCAGAGGGGATGGGGAGACAAACCGACACACCAGCAGATTTCCTTTTACTCTTATAGCTTGCCCAGAGCTCCCCACTATCTGTGGTTCTCTACACACAGCTATATCTACAATGTATCAGTCAGTGTCTCAGTTTTATAATCCACTCCAATACCCGTCATTTACTTTTCTGTCATAGTAGCCTATCTGATAGTGGTGGGGTGGTACTTCAGAGTTGTTTTAATTTGCATTTCTCTAGTCAGTGATTTCAAGCATTTTTCCCCAAATGACTATAGATAACTTTGATTTCTTCTTCTGAACACTGCTTGTTCAGAACCTTTGAACATTTTTCAATTGGTAATGAATTGCATTTTTGTAAATTGAATCAATTCCCTATATTTTTGAGAAATGATCTTTCCCAGAGAAACTTGTAAAACAAAATCTCCCCCCCCCCTTATCTGTTTCCTTCTAATCTCTACTGCATTGGTGTGTGTGTGTGTGTGTGTGTGTGTGTGTGTGCAAAACCTTTTTAATTTGACATAACTAAAAAATATCCATTTTATATCATGCAATGTTCTCTATCTTTATTAATGGTGAATTTAAGTTGCTAAATTCTAATCAACTGGAATTGACCAATAGTTTATTTTTTAATAAAGCCAATTCCTTATTTTGTTAGTTGAATGGCTTTTTACTTTTAATTTTATTAATCTCTCCTTTGATTTTTCAGGATTTCCAATTTGAAGCTTAATTAGGAATTTAAAAATTTTTTTTTAATTTTTTGGTTGCATACCCAGTTCATTGTTCTGTTCTTTCTCTGTTCTACTATTGTTATGTGTTTAAACATATAAATTTCTCGTATACAACATATTGTTGGATTCTGGTTTTTAATCCAATCTGCTATCTGCTTCTGCTTTAAGGGAGAGTTCATTCCATTCACATTCACAGTTAAAATAACTAATTCTGTATTTCCTGCCATCTTATTTACCCTAGCTTATGCTTTTCTCTTTCTTATCCCCTTTCCCTCCTCCCTACTATTTTGCTTTTGAAAACCACTTCCCTCAAACAATCCTTCCCCTTTAGAGCCCCACCCACCCCCTTTTCCCCCCCTTTCCCTCCAGTTTCCTTATAAGTAAGTCTATTATTCCCTCTGAGCCAAATCTGATGAGATGGAGATTAACCCAATTCTCATTCCCCTCCCTTTTCTCCCCTCAATCATTATAGGTTTTCTTTGCCTCTACATGTGATGTAATTTCCCTTATTTTACCTCCTTTTCCTCTTCTTCCAGTGTTATCCCTTTTCTACCTCTAATTTCTTTTTCAGTTTATCATATCATAAGATTCATAAAATCACAATAAACATATAATAATAATCATAAAATCACAGTAATCATATGATAATAATCATAAAATCACAGTAATCATATCATAATCATAATGTAATAATCGATTCATAAAATCAACCCTCATTCTATAATTATCTATAACATAAATATAGTCCTCAAGAGTTATTTTTTCTTGTTACCTTTTTATGTTTCTCTTGTGTTCTCTGTTTGTAGATCAAATTTTTTGTTCAGTTCTGGTCTTTTCAGTAGAAATAGGTGAAATTCTCCTATATCATTGAAAGACCATCTTCTTCCCTGGAAGATAATGTTCATTCTAGCTGGGTAACTTATTCTTGGCTGTAATCCAAGTTCCTTTGCCCTTCGGAATATCTGATTCCAGGCCCTTCGATCCTTCAAAGTAGAAGCTGCTAGGTCCTGTGTGATCCTAATTGGAGCTCCCCGATATTTAAATTGTTTCTTTCTGGCTTCTTGTAATATCTTTTCCTTGGTATGATAGTTTTGGAATTTAGCCACGATATTTCTGGGGGACTTAATTTTTGGGTTTCTTTCAGGAGGTGATCAGTGGATTGTTTCAAGGAGCATTTTGCCTTCTGGGTCCAAAATATCAGGGCAGTTTTCTTTTATGATTTCCTGGAATATAGTGTCCAGGTTCTTTTTTTCATCATGGCTTTCAGGAAGCCCTATAATCCTTAGATTGTCTCTCCTAGATCTATTTTCCAGGTCAGTTGTTTTTTCTAGGAGATATTTCATGTTTTTCTCTATCTTTTCATTTTTTTGTTTTTGTTCAACTGATTCTTGAAGTCTTGATGAGTCATTAATTTCCAATTGTTCAATTCTAATTTTTAATGTCTTATTTTCTTCAGTTACTGTTTTTAGTTCCTTTTGCAATTGACCAATTACATTTTTTTGTTCATTGCATTCTTTTTCCATTTTTTTCTATTTTATTTTGCAGTGATCTCATTTTGTTTCCCCATGTTTCTTCTAACTCTCTTTTAAGATTTTTTATGCAATCTTCAAAGAAAGCCTTGTGACATGGAGACCAATTTATGTCTCTCTTTGGGGCTTTTTCTGGAGTTGCTTTACCTTTAGGGGCCTCAGGATTTGAGGTCTGTTCTTCCCTCTCTCCATAAAAGTTGTCTATGGTGAGAGCTCTTTTTGGTTTTTTATTCATTTTTTTTAAAGGTGTGAGGTCTGTTTAGGGCAAAGGTGGGACAGCTGCTTTAATTTGCCCTGGGGCAGTTCTGCTGATTGAGTTATTTCAGGAACTGGGCAGTTCTGCTGATTGAATTATGTCAGGTGCTGGGCAGTTCTGCTTTAGTTCACCCTGGGGCGGTTCTGCTGATTGAATTATGTCAGGGCTGGGCAGCTCCGCTGATTGAATTATTTCTGGTGCTTATCAGACCTGTTGTTTGATTGATTGCTTTAAGGTGCTGTGTAATGGCAGCTAGTTACGATGCTCATCAGGGGTTCAGTGGTTCACAATCTATCCCCCTCAAAAGGCAGACCCTCCAAACCACCTGCCCACAATCAGGACAAATTGTTCCAAGAGGCTCGCAGAAGACTCCCAGGTGTGTGAAAAGCACAACGCTCCCACTCCTGTTCTGACTCCTGTTCCAGCTCCGTGCTCCAGCTCCCTGCCCCTGTCTCCCTGTGCTGCAGTCTGGGTTCAGTAGGCCACCCCCTGCCCCATTAAAACAGACCTGTTTTGAGGTTCTTCCAGAGTATCTTCTTCTAGAATCGTGTTGTTCTCCAGATATTGTGGATTTTTTTGCTTCAGAATCAGTCTAGAGGCTTCATATTTTGTTGGTTTGAGGGGAGGTTAGAGGAGGTTACAGAGAATCCTGTCTGATCTCTGCCACCATGGCTCCACCCCCGGAAGGAAGTCCAACATATAAATTTCTCAACAAGTACTCATTTGGTTTCATTCTACAAAATTATAATTATAACATCATCTCATTTAATAATAATAATAATAATGATTTAATAGTTTCTATGATTTCTTTTTTGATCCACTCATTCTTTAGAATTAAGTAATTTAGTTTCAAATAAATTTCTCATTTATTTATTTATATTTTATATACTGATAAATATATATTATGTTATTTATATATAAATAAATGTTTATTAATAATGTTTCCATGGCCCTTTATTGAATATAATTTTATTGCATTATGGCCTAAAAAGGAAGCATTTAATATTTTTGTCTGCATTTAACTGGAAGGTTTTTATGCCTTAAAACACGGTCAGTTGTATGAAGCTGCTTTGGATAGCTTAGAAAAACATACTCTTTTCTATTTTCATTCCATTTTCTCTAAAAGTGTATAATATTTTATTTTTTCTAAAATCTTATTCATTTATTTAACTTTATTTTATGGTTAGATATATCTAGTTCTGATAGGGGAAAATTCAGGTTGCCCCTTTATCAAAGATATACTGTTTATTTTGCCCAATTATATCCAAATAAATCTGATAATCTAAGTAAAATGGATTCTATTTACAAAAATATAAATTACCCAGTTAGCAGAAGAGGAAATGGAATGTTTAACCCTTTTTGGAAAAAGAAATTAACAAAGTCTTTAATGAGCCCTCAGAAAAAATCCCCAGAACCAGATGGATTCATAAATGCATTATTTTGTTGTTGCTTAAGCATTTCAATAATATCCAACTCTTTGTGACCCCATTTGAGGTTTTCTTCTCCAAATCATTTCACAAATGAAGAAACTGAGGTAAATTTCTAAAACTTCTTAATTCTTATGACTTCTTTCTCCCTTGTACCTCAATCTCACATAGAAGTGTTCATACTTTAGACTTTACATACACCATTCCAACCCATGTACTAAAATCTGAGGTATTCATCTTTCTGAGATTCTGCCCCATCACCCCATCCAAGGGTATTATTTTTGAACCCACAAATAATAAAATTCTTTTACTCCAGCTCCCCTCACTGTCTCTTTCGTTTGCTATTTTAAATACTTCAAAGTTGAATGCAAATACCTAATAGGAATCCTATATACAGGTTATCACGAAATACTATACAATTACTTCTAATTATTAACATAGAATCAGAGTGATTAATAATCAAATTTAATTAAGACAGTAGAAGGTAATCATCTTGCTTTCTCAGCAATTTCTTCCAGGCTTTTTAATAGGTAACAATTTAGTTTATTATAGCATGGTTTAATAAATTTCTAACAGGCAAAAATGACCTTTCTTCTTGAGTCTGGAGCAAAGTGCCATTTTAATTACCTCTTTCAGCATCTCCTACTTTAAGTGATTCAGTTTTTTAAAATCTACCATCTGTTAGTGAACGATGCTCTCACCATGAAGGCAGTGATTAGGTCTATTGAAATCTCAGAGGATGAGAAGGCAAGGGAAATATAAGAATAAAACCTGAAGAAGAGCAAGTCAGAAAGGAAAGAAGTTTTGCAAAGTACACAAGTATGAAATAAAATGAAATGTTAACTTTCTACTTCAGAATAAAATGATGTGGACTTGATTTTGTTATTATTTTTATATCTTTTTAAAAAAATTATCCTGACCTTAAGAAATAAAACAATCATTTCCATAACATAGTAGAATAGAAAAATGTGATTGTACATAAAATTGCAAAACTATTGGGTACAAATTTCTGTTCCTTTTAAATATATATTGAGATTATTATATAACTTTATTTTTCCCCTTTCCTTCTCTCCATCTATATGCATTTCCATACACACACACCTCCCCCATATGTATATATCTATATGTATATGTATATATACATCTCTCTGTAAATGTATATGTCTGTGTACTATATGTATACACATATATATAAAACATTCTACAAATGCTTCTATTTATCAATTCTTTCTCCAAATGCAGATATCTTCTTTCTTCACATGTCCTTTGTAGTTAATTTGGGTATTTATAATAGTCAAAATAACTTAATTCACTTCAACTTGTTCTTAAAACAAGGCTGTTGTCACTCTAAAGTATGTTCTCTGGATTCTGCTCATTTTGCTTTTCATTTTTTGGTGCAAGTATCTCCATGTCTTTTGAAGATCTTCAAGCTCATTCTTTCTTAAAGCATGGTAATATTCTATTACAACTAATGAATGGGCATCCTTGAAATTTCCATTTCTTTTCCATGACAAAGAGAGGTACTACAAATGTTTTAGAACATATAGATTCTTTTCCTTTTTAGCTAATCATCTTGGAAAACAGGCCTACTAGTATAATTTCTATGTCAAATGATATAGGCAGCTTATTAACTCTTTGGGCATAATTCTAGATTGCTTTCCAAAATGGTTAGATCAATTCAAAGTTCTGCCAACAGAGAATTAGTGTCTCTATTTCTACATCCCTTCAAATATGTATTGCTTTTCTCTTCAATAATTTTAGCCAATCTGATAGGTATAAAATGATATCTCAAAGTTTTTTTAAGGTATATTTCTCTAATCAATAATAATTTAGCACATTTTTCATATGAGTATAGTTTTGATTTCTTCATCAGAAAACTGCCTATCATATCTTTTATCTTTTTTAATTTAATTTATTTTTTTTTTTGCTTTTTGCTGAGGCAGTTGAGGTTAAGTGACTTGCCCAGGGTCTCACAGCTAGGAAGTGTTAAGTGTCTGAGAGCAGATTTGAACTCAGGTCCTCCTGACTTCAGGGCTGGTGCTCTTATCCACTGTACCACCTAATTGCCCCTTGCCTATTATATCTTTACTATTTTCCAAAAGGGAATGATTCATATACTTATAAATTTGACAAAGCTGATATATTTGAAGTATGAGATCTCTATCTGAGAATTTGTCTATACAAATTTCTCTCAATTTCCTGTTTTCCTTCTGATTTTGGCTATATTTGTTTTATTTGTATTAAACCTTTTTTTAATTTAATATAATTGAAACATCCACTCTTTCCCATAGGACTCCAAGCTCCATAAAGTCAATGGACCTTAACTTAGTGTTTGCTTCTACTCCAGCACTCAGTATATTGCTTCACATAAAGTAGGTACTTAACAAATAACTGGTGAATGAGCAAGTTAAAGAAATAAGGAGATAAGAAAACAACAACAATAATAAGCTCAACTCAAATTGTTATCCTCTAGTTGAACTTGGTTCTTCAATAGGAATTTAAGCTGTCCAGTGGCAGCTAAGTGACATAATGGATAAAAGAACAGGTGTAGAGTCAGGAGATCCTGCATTCAAATTTAGCCTCAGACACTTATGAGTTATGTGATCCTGTGCAAATCATTTCCATTTATTTCAGTTTCTTATTTTAAAAAAATGAGGATAATAATAGAATCTACATCTAGGTTGTTGTAAGGATCAAATGAGAATAATTGTATGGTGACTGGCACATAGCACTATCTGAATATTTATCATCATCATCATCATCATGTGTTCATTCCAGCTGAAGTAAAATTTTGGTTTAAGTTTCATAAATAAATTTTTGTTCAGACTTTTCACAATTGATAGGCTTCCCTTGCAACTTGCAGTTCTTTGTCACTACAAAAAAAGTTAATATAAATGTTCCAAAACTCATAGGTTCTTTTCCTTTTTCCTTAATTATTTTTGGAAATAGACCAAGTAATGGTGTTGCTGGGTCTAAGGATAGTGTCTCAATTTTTCCTCATTCTCCTCCAACATTTGTCATGTTCCCCCTCTATCATTTTAACTAATCTGGTAGGTATAAAATGATATCTCAAAGTTGTTTAGTCAACTTTAATCAATAATGATTGGGAGCATGTTTTTAGTATTTTTTCTCCCCAATTACATGTAAAATTAATTTTAAACACTAATTTCTAAAACTTTGTGTTCTAAATCCTCTTCTTTCCTCCCCTCTACTCTAATTTAGAAGGTAAGTAATTAGATAAAGTGCAGTCATGCAAAACGTAGCTCTATATTAGTCATGTTGTTAAAAAAAAGTAAGCAATAAAGCCTCAAGAAAAATTAATCTTATTTTTCTAGGGACAGATAGTATCTTATCCATTGACTTGGATCATGGTGTTGCTAAGACTAGCTGTCATTCATGGCTGATTATTTTACAATATTGTTTTTATTTTGTACACTGTATATTTCACTTTGTAGCAGTTCATGTCAGTCTTTCCAGGTTTTTCTGAGAGCATCCTACTCATTATTTTATAGCACAGTAGTATTTCATCACAATCACATGGCACAGTTTATTCAGCTATTCCCCAATTGATGGGCATACTCTCAATTTCCGATTCTTTTTTTTTACCAGAAAAGAGCTGCTGTAAATGTTTTTGTATATATACATCATTTTCCCTTTTTTAAATTTTTTATTTTGGGATAGGATATGCATGCTTTTTTAGCCATTTGGGGAAATAATTACAGTCTGATACATAATATGTTCTGTGTTTTAATTTTCATGTAAAATCTCTCTTTATATCTAGGTCATATATCCATTTTGACATTATCTTGGTAAATGGTGTAAAATATTGATCTATGCCCAGTGTTTTCCACATGGCTTTCCAGTTTTTCCAACAATTTTTTTAACCTAGTAATGAATTCTTATCTTAAAATCTTAAATCCTAATATTTATGAAATAAAGCTAATTATATTTATGCTCTGTTGTATATTGTATCCTCTGTTCCATTGATCTATCTTTCTAGTTTTTTTCAGCGGTATCAGTTTTTTTTTTGTTTTTGTTTTTTTATTTTTATTTTTTTAAATTTTATTTGCATAACATATGTGTGGGTAATTCTTCAACAATAACCCTTACATAGCTTTCCGTTACAAATTTTTCCCCCAACTCTCCACCCCTCCCCTAGATGGCAGGATATCCACTACATGTTAATTATGTTAAAATATTGGCAAATCGAATATATGTATACATATTTCCAAACTTATCATTGTTGTGCAAGAAAAATCTTATCTACACAAAAGATATATCAGATAAAGGAAACACAATGTAAGCAAACATCAATCAAGGAGTATGAGAATGTTATGTTGTGGTCCACATTTCGCATCCCTCTCTCTGGGTGTATATGACTTCCTTCAGTGAACAATTGGAGGTGGTTTGAAACATTTCATTGTTGAAGAGAGCCATGTCCATCAGAACTGATCATCATATAGTATTGTTGTTGCCGTGTATAATGATCTCCTGGTTCTGCTCATCTCACTCAGCATCAGTTCATGCAAGTCTCTCCAGGCCTCTCTGAAATCATCTTGCTGGTCATTTCTTACAGAACAATAATATTCCATAACATTCATATACCATAATTTATTCAGCCATTCTCCAATTGAAGGGCATCTATTCAGTTTCCAGTTTCTAGCCACTACAAAAAGGACTGCCACAAACATTCTTGCACATGTGGGGCCCTTTCCTTTCTTTATGATTTCTTTGGGATACAAGCCCAATAGAAATGCTGCTGGGTCAAAGGGTATGCACAGTTTGATAACTTTTTGAGCATAGCTCCAAATTGTTCTCCAGAATGGCTGTATCCGTTCACAGCTCCACCAACAATGCATCAGTGTCCCAGCCCTCCCACATCCCCTCCAACACTCATCATTAACTTTTCCCAGCAGTATCAGTTTTGGTAATTACTACCTTATAATATTTAAGATTTGTTATTGCTAAACCCCTTCCTTTATACTTTTTTATTATTTCTTTTGATACTTTTGACTTTTTGTTTTTCCAAACAAACAAAACATTCTTTTTTCTAATTCACATTCAAAATCATAATTACTATTTGAAAATTTCCCTCCATCTTACTTTTACTCAGTTTTCCTTCTGTCTTTTTTCCTCTTAACCTCTTATCCCTTATTTTAGTCACCCCTTTAAAAGTCGCCAACCTCCTAGTCTTAATCTATATACCTTTCCAAAAGTCCTTTTCCCACCTTATCCCCCAGTTTTCTCACCTCTCAAGAAGTTCAGAAGACTTCTAAACTTCTTCAGATATCAATGTTGTTGTTTCCCCTTCAACCGATATTGCCAGTCCTCCACCCTTCACCCTCCACCTGCTTCTTCTTTATTAGTTCTTTTTTCATATCCAATTGATTTTAAGAAAAAAAAAAACATGGCAAGACTTGGACAAAATAATGAAGAGCAAAATGAGCAAAACCAAGAGAACATTGTATACAATAACAGCAATATTGCTTTAAGAACAACTTTGAACAAATACCCAAATCAATTATAAAGGGCATATAAAGAAAGATGTTGTGTTCAGAGAAAAAACCTAATAAATAGAAATGTATAGAGAATAATTTTATACATGTATACCTTTTTTGTATCTAATGGTAGCCATCTCTAGGGCATGGGGTAAGGGAAAGGGAAGAAAAACTTTACATGATAATTTTGTTGTGAATCTGAAAGGAATAGGAAGTTGTGCATAGTAGTTCTGCAGTTTCATGTGCAGTCATCTTTTTTATTGTAGTATATTATGGAAATGCTTCTTTCAGTCCATAAATTAAAAATGAAATTTAAAAAGTAAATACATTTTTGTTCTGTTTGGATTTCTTGGACATCTGCATGTGCTAAACACATAATAGAATCATCTAATTTTCAAGACAGAGTCTTAGCTATCTTTTAATTCAACCAGTCATTTTATAGATAAAACAGCCAGGGGTCCCCAGAAAAATGAAATGATTTGACAAAGGTTACATGGTTAGCAGGTTGTATGGCAACGTTAACTGTTAGATCTATGAAATCCCTGGCAGAGGTCTCTTTCCATTAACTAGGCTGCCTTTCCTGATAAGTGCTTACTCAATGATTGTTGATTAAATTTGTCTTTACTATTCCAACTCTCCAGTAAAGAGAATTGAATAGGGATAAACTGTGACAATTGCGGAATGTTTAATCCCCAAACTGGCCTTTCATTGTGATGAGGAGCAGGGGATGCTGCAGGTGATATTAATGAGCAACTAAGAAAGAAACAGATGTGGCTGCAGCAAGCTGTAGCCTTCTAGATGTTGGAAAGACTCTGAATAGCTGTGGTGTGCCTGCCAAATGGTTAATCTCACACTGCAGTAGAAGCGGATAATTAGTGGAGTTCCCCATCTGGTGGTAGTCACATGGCCTGGGGTGTGTGCACATCGGGTACATAAATACAGCCAAAAATCAAATTGGACCAATTGTAGTTTTTGTTTTCTTTTTCTGCTTGGGCATTTTATGATGTGAGCCACTAGGAATCTCTGGCAAGATCATATGAAATGAGCATATAAGTAGAAATGAGGAGATGTTCACAAAAGAATATTGGATCTTTAATCAGGAGCCCCAAGTCAAATCCTGACCTTTAAACTGTCTAGCTATTTGACCATAGAAAAGTGACTTAAATTATTTGAACCTCAGCTTCCTAACTTGTGAAATGAATATAATAATCTTTATACATTCTCTCAGGGAGGTATTATGAGAAAAGGACTTTATAAACCTTAAAATGTCACATAAATACATTGTTTTATTATTACTCAAGAAATTTACATTGGGTATTTCCATACAAAGCCCCCTTTATTTTTATTCCTTTTTTAAAAGAAAACTCCAGCATCTATTCATGCGGAGGTCCAGCCTCCACGGGGAACTAGGTTCTTGAATGGAGGGTTAAAGTCGGCGAAGTGGAACAAGAGACAGCACACTCTATGGCATGGTCATCAAGTTCGATTTATTGGCAAAAGCTTGTTCAAATTATTCAAGAAAGCTTGTAATTTTTATAGTCTTACAAAGTTAGGGTTGATTAGAGATAGGACAATTATTTGGCTAGGATTACAAGATTTTCTTGGGGCCCAGAAATTCCCAGGACCCCAGGTGCAATGCTTCTTAAAAAAAAGAATGTACAGAATAAATTCATCAAACAATATAACAATAGTGAAACTTTAACTAAAGGTAAATGTACCTTGTGGTCATCACGTCATATCTGGCAGAACATGAGCTTCTCTAAAAATGTCGCATTTACTTATTCCAAAAGTTATACAATGCTTTTTAATTTTTTAACATGGTCATAAGATTTTTTAGAATAGAAACATTTTTTTCTCAAGAACTTATTTTCCTCAGATCATTTATTAATCACTCATACAATAGCTTGTTTTGTGTAGGGGTCAGTAAACCATGCAATGGCCTACTTCTCTTACTTTTTTCCCATGACTTACTTGCTACCAATGTGTCCATCTATCACTGATGTTTACTGTTCTTTTCATCATATCATTATTTATGTAAGCTCTGCATAGGGGAGTGAAGAACCAGGTTGATTGAATTTGGAATTGTTTCAAACAAGAGGGAGTAACTGAAGATTTCTTTTGGAGTTTTTGGGGAAAGCTATCAATTTCCCAAGTTTCCCAGTCTCTAAGTTTGTTTAATGCTTCACTAGTAAAGAAACCTTTCATGTTTAGGCAGAAAGTACAAAGGGGCTTTTTTGGGGGTGAAGGGCTTCGTGCTCACCTCATTGTGATGGATGGATATATACATACAGCTATGCTAAGAATTCCTAGAGCAGAAATTAAGCAGATAATCATTAACTAAATATATTCCTAAATGCTTAGTTCTGTAAGGACTTCTTCATGTTGCCTTGAATACATGGGGGGAGGTGGGAGTCAGGCCCTGTGGAGACCTTGTCATTCCAGGCAGGGTCCCCAACTCCCAGCATGCTCCCAGCATATTCATAATATGGTGTTAGTGAGAATCTGTATGGTTTAAAAAGTATGAGAGATTCCCATGGTTTTCCCTCTTGCTCTGATTTTTGTCTTCCATCATGATTTATAAAGCAATGTGTATTAAAAATAAATAAACTTGCTACAATAAAAAAGGGACAGGAGATTCAGATAGAGAAGTGTGTGTGTGTGTGTGTGTGTGTGTGTGTGTGTGTGTGTGTGTGTGATTTGCAAAATGGCAATGATTCTGGACAGAGGAGAAGAGTACTAGATTGGAATAAAATATTCAGCAGGGGATCTGTCCTTGAATATAACCAAATAATAAACCTCATTTAATGATTTTCCAGGGAAAATTATTTCTGATGATTCTTTAAAGATAGATAGTTGAGGTAGACTTAATCCTTCCTTCCAAGACTTCCTTTTGAATCATAATTCTTACTCTTTGCCTTTTCTCAAAAAAATCTAGGAAAGTGATTATGTGGTAGTTGTTCAATAGATTATTCATATCTGGCTCTATGTGACCCCATTTGGGGTTGTCTTGGAAACGGAACTGGAATGTGTTGACATTTTCTCCAGTTTATTTTACACATGAGGAAACTGAGGCAAACGAAATTAAATATCTTGCCCAGGGTCACAGATTTGGTAAATGTCTGAGGCTGAATTTAAACTCAGGTCCTACACTTCTAAGCCCTGCATTCTATACACAGAATCACCTAGCTGCCCTTGAAAATGAACAAATGAATAAGGACTCCTTAAATAATTGATATCCAGAGAGTATTTCTAACCTAGTGTACCCAGCTCCGGAGCCTCAGATGAATAGTACTATGTGGGCAACTACACCTCTGAATAACATGCCCAATGTGGTGATTTTGGTCTATGTGCCTAGACTAGAACTTTCTCAAGTGGTAAATGTGTGGGTGGCAAATGTTGAAGTAGCCCAGATTGGAAAATGATATAAATTATTTTTAGTGACTTTTCAAGATATCTACTTGTTAAGTTTAACTAAAAATAACACTTCTCCATCTGTACTTAAAAGAAAATTGTAGATTGTGGAGTTGAATGCTGACAATGGCAGAGGGCCTACCTGCTTAAACAAATATATCTTTAAGTATATCTTCCTTTATTACAAATCAGGAGAAACTGAGATAATGACTCTAGGACTTCACAGTGCACAAAGGACAACATACAAAAGAAGCCTTTAATTTGTGTTTGTTTAGTTGAGTGACATAAGTTTGATGAACCTGTTACCTTCTCTAAATGTTCAGAATTAGTTCTTTTAAAGACATTAGATATTGAATAATTAGTTTATTTTAAGTGGTGATTAAATAACATTTGTACATAACACCAATGAAAATTAAGAAAAAATATTTTTTCTTTCTATGCCTAGAATGTTCTGTCTCCTAAAATCTCACCTTCTATATGCTCATGTAAAATCTCACTTTCAATATAAAGTCTTTCCCAACCCTTCAATTCTAATTCATTTCCTCTGATAATTATTTCCTTTTTTTCCTGTGGATAGCTAGTTTATAAATATTTACTTGTCTCCCCACTAGATTGTGAAAAGTCACTGTCTTTTGCCTTTTTGTACCAACATGTATTTTGTATCAGCATGGCATAGTGTCTGGCACGTAGTAGGTGTTTTAATAAATACTTATTGGCTTAATGACTTTGAGAGAAGGGGAGTTCTGATGCTTTAAAATGTTTACTTTAATCAGATCTCTTTTAATGGTCTCCACTGATATCTCCTCAGACAGTTTCAGGAATTTTTCAAGGATGATATTGATTTTAGATGATTTGACAAACTAATTTCTGTCTAAGATGTAGCTCCATGATTTTTGTCAGTCCTGGGACAATTGCAAGGCAGTCTTACATTCACTCTATCACTTGAAGTTTACTATCCATTGGCATCTGTTTCTATCATTACATACCACTCTCTCAGATGCTATATGAACATAAAGAAACATAACATGATTTTTTCTTCTTCTAAATTACTTTCTTCCCCTCTCACTTAATAGTGTTATGAAACATATTATATCCAATTACATTTAAAATAGTTTCAACATTCACTTTTATAAGATTTTGAGTTCCTTTTTTTTTCTCCTGGCCTCTTTCCCCTTTTTTCTCCCCAAAATGGCAAGCAATTTGAAATAGGTTATATGTGTATAGTCATATTAAATATATTCCCACATTAGCCATATTGTGAAAGAAGAATCAGAACAAAAGATAAAAAATGAGAAAAAAAAGTGAAAGTAGCATGTTTCAATTTGTATTCAGATTCCATACTTCTTTCTCTGAATTTGGATATTATTTTCTTTTTTTATTAAAGCTTTTTATTTGTATAACATATGTATGGGTAGTTCCCCAGCATTGATCTTTACAAAGCTTTCCATTACAAATTTTACCCCCAGTCCCCTCTCCTCCTCTAGATGGCAGGAAGTCCACAACATGTTAATAATATTGAAATACTTGATAAGTTGTGCAAGAAAAATCCTATCTACAAGAAAAAAAAGAAAATCAGAGAAAGGAAACATAATGCAAGCAAACCTCAATAGAGAGCATGAAAATGTTATGTTGTGGTCCATATTTCATATCCCTCTCTCTGGGTGTATATGGTTTTCTTCAGTGAACAATTGGAACTGGTTTGAGACAATTCTTTGTTGCAGAGAGCCATGTCCATCAGAATTGATGATCATGTAATATTGTTGTTGCTGTGTATAAGGGTTCTGCTCATTTCACTCAGCATCAGTTCATGCAAGTCTCTCCAGGCCTCTCTGAAATCGTCCTGCTGGTCGTTTCTTACAGAGCAATAATATTCCATAACATTCATATACCATAATTTGAATTCTTATATCTATGAGACCATTCTCTATATATTCATTTCTAAAACATATAGAGAATTGTCTCATATATATAATAATTTAAGCCCCTCTTCAATAGATCAGTGGTCAAGGGATATGAACAGACAATTTTCAGATGATGAAATTAAAACCATGTCTAGTCATATGAAAAGTTGCTCCAAATCACTATTGATCAGAGAAATGCAAATTAAGACAACTCTGAGATACCACTACACACCTGTCAGATTGGCTAAAATGACAGGAAAAGATAATGATGAATGTTGGAGGGGATGTGGGAAAACTGGGACACTGATACATTGTTGGTGGCACTGTGAACGGATCCAACCATTCTGGAGAGCAATTTGGAGCTATGCTCAGAAAGTTATCTAACTGTGCATACCCTTTGACCCAGCAGTGTTTCTATTGGGCCTATATCCCAAAGAGATCTTAGAGGAGGGAAAGGGACACACATGTGCAAGAATGTTTGTGGCAGCCCTTTTTGTAGTGGCTAGAAACTGGAAACTGAAGGGATGCCCATCAATTGGAGAGTGGCTGGATAAATTATGGTATATGAATGTTATGGAATATTATTGCTCTGTTAGAAACGACCAGCAGGACGATTTCAGAGAGGCCTGGAGAGACTTGCATGAACTGATGCTGAGTGAAATGAGCAGAACCAGGAGATCATCATACACAGCAACAACAATATTACGTGATGATCAATTCTGATGGACATGGCTCTCTGCAACAAAGAATTGTCTCAAACCAGTTCCAATTGTTCACTGAAGAAGACCGTATACACCTAGAGAGAGGGATATGAAATATGGACCACAACGTAATATTTTCATGATCTCTATTGATGTTTGCTTGCATTGTGTTTCCTTTCTCTGATTTTCTTTTTTTTTTTCTTGTAGATAGGATTTTTCTTGCACAACTTGTCAAGTATTTCAACATTATTAACAAGTAGTGGACTTCCGGCCATCTAGGGGAGGAGAGGCACTGGGGGTAAAATTTGTAATGGAAAGCTTTGTAAAGATCAATGCTGGGGAACTACCCATAAATATGTTATACAAACAAAAAACTTAAAAAAAAAGAAAAGAAAAGAAAAAGAAATGAGGCCTTTATCAGAACCATTAAATGTAAAGATGATTTCCCAATTTGATGCTTCCCTCCTAATCTTGGCTGCATTAGTTTTATTTGTACAGAAACTTTTTAACTTAATATAATCAAAATTATCTATCTGGTGTTCAATTAGGAGTTCCAGATCTTCTTTGGACATAAATTTATTGCATCTCCACAGGTCTGAGAGGCAAACTATACTACCTTCCTCTAATTTGATTACAATATCAACTCTTTATATCTAGATCATGAACCCATTTAGATCTTATCTTGGTATGTGGTGTTAGGTGTAGGTCAAGCCCTAATTTCTTCCACACTAGTTTCCAATTTTCCCAGCAGTTTTTGCCAAATAGTGAGTACTTATCCCAAAAGCTGGGGTCTTTGGGTTTATCAAACACTAAATTGTTAAAGTTATTGCCTAGATTGTGATGTTAACCTATCCTATGCCACTGATCGACTGCTCTATTTCTTAGCCGGTACCAAATGGTTTTGATGACCGCTACTTTATAATATAGTTTTAGATCCGGTACAGCAAGGCCACCTTCATCTGCCTTTTTTTTCATTAATCCCCTTGAAATCCTTGATCTTTTTTTCTTCCAAATGAACTTTGCTACTATTTTTTCTAGATCTGTAAAATAATTTCTTGGGAGTTTGATTGGTATGGCACTAAATAAGTAAATTAGTTTGGGTAATATTGTCATTTTTATTATATTCGCTCTGCCTACCCATGAGCACTTAATGTTTTCCCAATTGATTAAGTCTGATTTTATTTGTGTGGAAAGTGTTTTGTAATTTAGTTCGTATAGTTTCTGACTTTTCCTTGGCAGATAGATTCCCAAATATTTTATCCTATCATCTGCTATTTGGAATGGAATTTCTTTTTGTATCTCTTGCTGCTGAATTTTGTTGGAAATATATAAAAGTGCTGATGATTTATGTGGATTAATTTTGAATCCTGCAACTTTGCTAAAGTTGTGGATTGTTTCTAGTAGTTTTTTAGTTGAGTCTCTAGGGTTCTCTAAGTAGACCATCATGTCATCTGCAAAGAGTGATAATTTGGTTTCTTCATTACCTACTCTGATTCCTTTTATCTCTTTTTCTTCTCTTATTGCTAAAGCTAACATTTCTAATACAATATTAAATAGTAATGGTGACAGTGGGCAGCCTTGTTTCACTCCTGATCTTATTGGGAATGGTTTTAGTTTGTCTCCATTACATATGATGCTTGCTGATGGCTTTAAATAGATGCTACTAATCATTTTAAGGAAAAGTCCATTTATTCCTATACTCTCTAGTGTTTTTAATAGGAATGGGTGTTGGATTTTATTGAATGCTTTTTCTGCATCTATTGAGATAGTCATATCTTTCTGTTAGTTTGGTTATTAATAAAATTAATTATGCTGATAGTTTTCCTAATATTGAACCAGCCCTGCATTCCTGATATAAGTCCTACTTGGTCATAGTGTACTATCCTGGGGATGACTTTCTGTAATCTCATTGCTAATATCTTATTTAAAATTTTTGCATCAATATTCATTAGGGAAATTGGTCTATAGTTTTCTTTCTCTGTTTTCACCCTACCTGGTTTAGCTATCAGCACCATATTGGTCTCATAGAAGGATTTTGGCAGTATACCTTCTGTCCCTATTTTCTCAAATAGTTTGTATAGTATTGGAAGTAATTGTTCTTTGAATGTTTGGTAGAATTCACATGTAAAACCATCTGGCCCTGGAGATTTTTTCTTAGTGAGTTGGTTAATAGCTTGTTCTATTTCTTTTTCTAATATGGGGCTATTTAAATAATTTATATCTTCTTCTGTTAACCTGGGCAATCTATATTTTTGTAGATATTCCTCCATTTCATTTAGATTCTCAAACTTACTGGCATAAAGTTGGGCAAAGTAACTCCTAATTATTGCTCTAATTTCCTCTTCATTGGAGGAAAGTTCTCCCTTATCATTCTTGAGACTAACAATTTGATTTTCCTCTTTCCTTTTTCTTGTCAAATTAACTAAAGGCTTATCTATTTTGTTGGTTTTTTCGTAGAACCAACTCTTAGTTTTATTTATTAATTCAATGGTTTTCTTATTTTCAATTTTATTACTTTCTCCTTTTATTTTTAGAATTTCCAATTTAGTATTTAATTGAGGGTTTTTAATTTGTTCTTTTTCTAGTTTTTTTAAACAATAAGCCCAATTCATTGATCTTTTCTTTCTCTCTTTTATGCAAGTAAGCATCTAGAGATATAAAATTGCCCCTTATAACAACTTTGGCCGTATCCTATAAATTTTGGTATGTTGTCTCCTTATTGTCATTCTCCTGGATGAAATTATTGATTGTGTCTATGATTTGCTCTTTCACCCATTCATTCTTCAGGATTAGATTATTTAATTTCCAATTAACTTGTGGTGTATTTTCTCCTGGCCTTATATTGCATGTGATTTTTATTGCATCATGATCTGAAAAAAGATGCATTTACTATTTCTGCCTTTCTGCATTTGATTTTGAGGTTTTTATGCCCTAACACATGGTCAATTTTTGTATAGGTTCCATGGACTGCTGAGAAAAAGGTAAACTCCCTACTGTCTCCATTCAACTTTCTCCATAGATCTATCATACCTAACTTTTCTAACAATTGGTTTATCTCCCTAGTTTTTTTCTTGTTTATTTTGTAGTTTGATTTATCTAATTCTGAGAGAGCAAGGTTGAGATCCCCCACTAGTATCGTTTGGCTGTCTATTTCTTCTTGCATCTCTCTTAATTTCTCCCCTAGGAATTTGTGTGCTATTGCATTTGGTGCATATATATTTAATATAGATATTGCTACATTATCTATGGTATCCTTTAATAAAATATAGTTTCCTTCCTTATCTCTTTTGATTAGATCTATCTTGGCTTTTACTTGATCTGAGATAAGGATTGCTACCCCTGCTTTTTTTTGTTCACCTGAAGCATAATAGGTCCTGCTCCAGCCTTTTACCTTCATCCTATATGTGTCACTCTGTTTTAGATGTGTTTCTTGTAGACAACATATTGTGGGATTCTGGTTTTTAATCCAGTCTGATATCTGCTTCTGCTTTATGGGAGAGTTCATCCCATTCACATTCACAGTTAGAATAACTAATTCTTTATTTCCTGCCATCTTATTTACCCAAGTTATGTTTTCCCCTTTCCTTTCCCCTTTCTCCCTTCCCCCCTCCTCAGTACTTTGCTGAGTCCCACCCTCACTTCTGGCCTACACCGAGACCACTGTTTATTCCTTTGTCCGAGTTAAACAAACCTGATATGAAGTTCTTAAGAGATATCTGAAAGCAGTGTCCAAATATTTCTGCATTCGTTGACTTGAAGATCAGTTCAGAGGCTTATTTTATTGTTGATTTGAGAGAAGATCGGAGGAGGACACAAAGAGTCACACTTTCACTCTGCCATTTTGGCTCTGCCCCCCTGGATATTATTTTCTATCATGAAATTGTCTTACATCATTTTATTTCTGAGAAGAGCTCGATCTGTCAAGATTGACTCTCACACAATGTCACTGTTGTTGTGTATAATGTTCTCCTGGTTCTGCTAACTTCACTCAGCATCAGTTCATGCAAATCTTTCAAGTTTTTTCTAAAATCATCCTGTATCATTTCTTACAGAACAATAGTATTCATTTATATTCATACAATAATTTGTTCAACCATTCTCCAATTGATGGGCATCCCTCTCAGCTTTTAATTCTTTGCCACCACAAAAAAAATTGTGTATTTGGGTCCTTTTCCATTTTTATTATCTCTTTAGAATACAGACCTTATAATGGTATTGCTATGTCAAAGGGTGTTATGCACAGTATAATTGCCCTTTGGGAATAGTTCCAAATTGTTCTCCAGAATGGTTGCCCGTGAATATTCCAATTTTAGCACCTCTAGAGTACTTTCCAAACTTTTCTGTTTACCACTAGAGAAGGTTCCAGTCCAAGAATATAGAGATTTCCTCTGATGTTATTACCATGGTTGAATTACATATAGATTTGTCAAATGTATTTTCTTTTGAGCTTCAGAGCACCCCCAGACCAGGCCAGAAATAATATCTGGATGACAAACTGGAAGCAAGATCAGACAAAAAGTCTGGATTCATTTCTCATTTTGATGTTTTAACTGTAAATAAAAAAATAAAAAATAAAATAAAATAAAAATTTGAAGACTGAAAGGAACATGTATATAAAGGCTTTCACTTAAATATAATGAAACAGTTGATAGATTTTTATTTAATGAATAACTGATTTATCATAATCAAAGGAAGTATTCAAGTAATATGTGATTAGTCCATAGGCATTAAAGTATTCTCTAGAACTAAGTCTCTTCATAGTTTATAGCTTCCCAAATCCTGAACTTATCTCATAAACACATGACAACCGCCCAATAAGTCCTCCATGTCTCTTTCCACCTAATAACTCGTATTGTATCCAGGTCCCCTTTAAAGATAGGCTGTAATTCAGCTTTAGGCAGCATATAAAGGCAGACATCCTGAAGTATTCTAGAGGAAGAACAGTCAGTTACTGTGTTTCAGTAAAATTGGGGAGAAAAAATGATCTTTTAGTCATAGTGTTTGTTCAATTGCTGATGTACTCATTAGAGAAAATATGCTCTGAGCTACTCTTGAAAATTGAAGATAAAGTTCATAGTTTTCCTTATTTTGTTGGTGAAGAATTTTACATTTCATAATTGCAAGGCAAAATTACCCAACAGATGTGTATTTTAAACAGCACTCCATAGGGCCTCCTAATAAAGGGTATTTTTCAAATTGATTTTAAATTAAAGTAATTTGAAACCACGGGGCATGTGTGAATATCCTGGCTTACCAGAGGAAAAAAATCAATAATTAAGAGTGTGGGGGAGATACAGAGAAAGCAAAGCAAGTAAAAGATGGTTTCAATTTATAGAAAACCTGTAATTTAAGGTTCCAGCTCATTGATTTTTCTCTTGGAAGATGTGATTATGATGGATTGCACTCCTGAGCAATTAAAGAACTTCTATTAAAGATATTTGCATGGCTGATTATATGAGTCCTGTCAACCTTCTGGTCAGGATACATTATTGGAAAAATGTAACTCTTAAAAATGCACTGGATATGTAAGTAGATGCATATAAATCTAACTTAGTAAATCATTTTCCCTCTGGATGTGACTATTAGATTCACTCATCTTGGTAGCATGTCTCAAGCTAGTGTGATGCTTCTCTCTAACACGAGATAACAAATGACTTACAGGAAATTGTGGATTGTTTATAGTGTGGACTAAGACAAAACTGTAACCTAGTAAAGTTTCTGGGGAACTTAGTTTTGATATTATATAAGTTTTGTTGATTTTATTTGAAGTATGAATGAGAAAAGCACTTAGGCAAATGAGAAAGTGAACATGAAAATATATAAGCTAGCAATCATCTTTCTATTTTTACTCAAATGGGTCCTTTTCATTTTTACCATTTGTCACATTTTGTCAGAAAAAGGAAGGGGTCCCCATAGGATTCTGCCTTAGATTTTTCCATTGCTAGTCTCCCCCTACCTAGCCATGTTTTTATCTTGTGGGTGCTCCATACACTGTTTTAGATAGCAACTCATCCATGACTTCCTATTGTGTGAGATTCTCTTTGATACCTTTCAACAAATAATCCACAAGATGTTAAAGAACTTCCTCTGAGCTACCCCTTGTCCTTCATGATTAATATATGGCAAGTCCAACTCATTTTTGTTCATGTCTTTAATATTATTAATAATAAAGATCATTCTTATAGTTAGCATTTTATATCACTTTAATGTTGGCAAATCACTGTACAAATATTATTTCGTTTCATCCTCATAATAATTATATCTGTTTTCTAGATGAGGAAATTAAGACTGGGGGTTACATTCTTTACTCAGATCTCTACAGCTAATAAGATTTGAATTCATTTCTTCCTGACTCTAAATTCAACTCTATATCATGCCCCTAATTATTTTAATACTACTTCTCAAGCATAAAGAAACTGAGGCTGAGAGAGGTTAATGATTTATTTGTCCAAGGTCACACAGTAATTGTCTGTACAACATTTGGATTCAGGGCTTGTCTTTTTTTTGCCACCTAGCTATTCTCAGGGAGTTTACAATATTTAGGAGAGGGCTAGACCTACAAATAAGAAGATAGATAGTTAGATGCATAGATACAAAGATAGTTATAAGTATACTTAAATGTAGAAAGATATATCTGTAAATTTAAAAGGTTATTAATACATTTTTTTTTATTTTTTCCCAACAGACACTTCCCTTCCTCCATCTAGAGAGCCATACGTGATCACAAAGAATAAAAAAGAAATTAAAAGAATTAGAATAGGGAATGGGAAAATAAAACTATCACTCTTTGCAGATGATATGACGATATATTTAGAGAATACTAGAAAACCATCCAAAAACTTACTGGAAATAATTCATAGCTTTAGCAAAATTGTAAGATCTATAATAAACCCACACAAATCATCAGCATTTCTATATATTACTGACAAAGCCCCCCAGCAAGAGATAGAAAGAGAAATTCCATTTAAAATTACTGTAGACAAAATAAAATATTTGGGGGTTTACCTGCCAAGACAAACCCAAGAACTATATGAACATAATTACAAAACACTTCTCACACAAATAAAGTCAGTTCTAAACAATTGGAAAAATATCAATTGCTCATGGGTAGGCAGAGCTAATATAATAAAAATGACAATTCTGCCTAAATGAGTCTACTTGTTCAGTGCTATACCAATCAAACTGCCAAAATGTTATTTTATAGAACTAAAAAAATTCATCTGGAAGAACAAAAGCTCAAAATTATCAAAGCAATTCATGAAAAATAAATACAAGGGATGGTGGCTTAGCAGTACTAAACCTAAAACTATATTATAAAACTGCAGTCATAAAAACCATTTGATACTGGCTAAGAAATAAAGAGGTGAATCAGTGGAATAGATTAGATACACACGACATAATAATCAAAGCTTATAGTAACCTAGTATTTGATAAACCTCCAAACTCCAGCTTCTGGAATAAAAATTCACTATTTGCAAAAATGTCTGGGAAAACTGGAAAATATGTCAGGAACTTGGCATAGACCTGAATCTCACACTGCATATCAAAATAAGTTAAAATGGATACGTGATTTGGACATAAAGGATAATATAAACAAAATAGAAAAGCAAAGGATAATTTACCTATCAGATCTTTGCAGAAGAGGGAATTTAGGACCAAAAAAGAACATTATGAAAGGCAAAATAGATAACTTTGATTATATTAAATTAAAAAGGGTTTTACACAAACAAAACCAAGAGAAACAAGATTAAAAGGGAAGTACAAAGCTGGAAAAAAATCTTTATAGCCAGTGTTTCTGATAAAGGTCATTTGTAAAATAAAAAAAGTAATAATCTGGCATGACGTATGAAAATAATAGTAGAGTGCCCTCATCAGAAAAGGTGTTGGGCTGTATGAGAAAAGTAGAATTGAATTAGTTCAGAAGAAATATGAGCTGCACAAAGTATGAGAAGCCACCCCAAATGTTCTTAAGGACTATTTGTGTTCAACCTGTAGCAATACATTCCAAGCTCATGTTGGTCTGATCAGCCACCATTGTGTACATATTCTGTAACTCGATTCTAACATGCTCATTTTACTCTCTTTGAGAATGAAGGATATCAACCAATCAACCAAACAACCAGCAGTAAATATAGAGAGATTGCTAGTTTGGAATCAAAAGAACAGTATTTTAATCCTGACTGCACCATATGTGATCTAGGCAAAGCAATAGACACTTGATAGGTACTTGAGCCCTACTTTTCTTATCTCTAAAAGAAGGGGATGGCTCAGGTAACCTTTGAGGTCTCATCCCACTCTAAATTCACAGTCCTACGGCTATACATGTATTGTTCCTATTATTATTATATACTTATATATTGCTATTAATTATAATTATACATATAATTATATATTAATTATAATATTACTATTATTAAAATAGTAGCTTTAATTTAGATAATCCAAATTTTAGGAAATTCTAGGAAATTTAGACAACTTCATAGTGAAGAACCTACATACTGACCCTACTCTTACAGAATTCCAACTCTAATTATAGAATATGGTATATGCCAGCTTTCACATCACATAAGAACACAAACATCACTATTCTTATGGTAGGAGATGTTAGAAAGCTGAGCAACGTTTTGGATTATCTTTTCCTAGTGAGAAATTTTTAAGTTAGGTAGTCAATTACATTTTCAGGATGGCCGATATGCTCTGTGATATGGAAAAGCATGAAAAAACTAGATGTCCTTTAATGATATCTTTGGGTTATCATTAATTTAACCTCCACAAAAGGACTATTTCAGTGACTCATTTTGGCATTAATATACCAGCAAAGTTGAAAGTCCTAGTTGTAATCTGTCAAGGGATTCCCAAACTGATGAAATCCCATACTCTTTTAATTGTACTGAAGCAGCAGTGTTATACTTGAACATTAAGATAGTTCAGAAAGGCATTAATCAGGATGCTCTTCCCCTTTCAGAAAAACAATGAGATTAATATTCAAGCAAGTTTTGATTATTTTCTTCAGAAAAATCCAATTATTACTGCCTTTCCTTGGAAACATGTTCTCTATAAGTAATCTTTTTTTTCTAGATGGGAATCCCAAAGAAGTAAGAATGCAGGAGAAGAAAAACACTACTTATAAGTGAGATTTAGATGTTGCTGCTGATATTGTTGTTCTGCATCTGATTCTTCATGATTCGATTATAGCACTCTAGGGCCTCCTATCCTATATTATCTCCTGAAGTTTGTCCAAGTTCATGATCATTTCCTGACACTATCTCTCTATTTTATCCTCTGCAATCCCCCTTCCTTTTGCCTTCAATTTTTTCCAGCATCAGAGTCTTTTCCAGTGATTATGTCTTCTCATTATATGACCAAAATATTTTAACTTCAGCTTTACTACTTGACCTTTCAGTGAATCGTCTGAAAAATCTTTTAACTATTAACTGCTTGATTTCCTCTTTGTTCAAGGTACTTTCAAAAGTCTTCTCTAGCCCTATAATTGAAAAGTATCAATTCTGCTTATCAGCTTGCTTTATAGTTCAATTCTCACTTGCTACTGGAAAAAAAAACCATAGCTTTGTCTAAGTGAACTTTTTTTTGGCAAGATGATGTTTACTGTCTAGATTTGCCATAGCTTTTCTTCCAAGCAACAAGTATCTTTTAATCCCCTTGCCACGGTCACCATCTGCAGTGATCTTTGATCCCAACAATATAAAATATAAGACTGCTTCTATTTCTATTTGCCAGGAAGCAATTGTGCCTGTTGTTATGAGCTTAGTTTTATTTTATGTTAAGCTTCAAGCAAATTTTTACACTTACTTCTTTCTCTGTTATCAAGAAGCTTCTTAATTCCTTTTCACTTTCTGTCTTCAGAGTTGTATTGTCTGTATATCTGAGATTGTTGCTATTTCTCAGGCAGCTTTAATTCCAGCTTCTGATTCATCCATCCTGGCATTTCAAATGATAGCACTATGCATCTAAATTAAATAAATAAAGTGACAATTTACAGCTTTGTTAAATTACTTTTCTGATTTTAAACGAATCATATTCAGTTCTAACTCTTGCTTCTTAGCCTACATATAGATTCCTCAGGAGACAAGTAAGATGATCCAATATTCCCATCTCTTTAAGGTTTTGCCACATTTTGTTGTTATTCACACAAATACGTTAGTATAGTCAATGAAACGGAAGTATATTTTTTTCTGTAATTTCCTTTCTTTCTCCATGATCCAGCAAATGTTGGCAATTTGGTCTCTAGTTCCTCTGCTTTTTCAAAAACCAGTGTGTTCTTCTGATAATTTTCAGTTTATGTATTGCTAAAGTTTAGCTTGCAGGATCTTAAGCATAACCGTGGTGGTATATGAAAAGAATGGAATTGTTTAGTAATTTTCATATTTTTGAGCACTAACAAAATAACCATAACCCTTATCTTTAGGTTTGAGATACAAATTGATCTTCTCCAATCCAGTGAGCATTGTTGAGTTTTCCAAATTTGCTGGCATATTGAGTTCATCACTTTAACATCACCTTTTAGGATTTTAAACAGCTCAGTTGGAATTCTCTTAACTTCACTAGCCTTATTGTTACCAATGCTTCCTAAGGCTCACCGGATTTCATTGTGCAAATGTCTGGCTCTAAATCAGCAGCCATACTATCATGGTTATTGGTGATGTTAAGATCTTTCTTATGTACTTCTTTTGTGTATTTTTTGCTACCTCTTCTTAATTTCTTCTACTTCTGTTAAGTCCCTACCATCTTGTTTTTTATCATGCACTTAGATACTGACCGACCTTACAATTAACATATAATGCAAAGACAGTATTTATTTCAGGGACCTGGAAAGTATTATGCAATTAGAAATTCATTTATATTGTTATTCACACTCAAGTTTCAATATCTCTCTGATACTTCCTTTAGGAGTGTTTGCCTCCATTAAGCACATTTATTAAAGAAAAGTCAAAAAACCTAACTTGGCTGCAAAAATAGAATTGGTACTATACATGTAATCACATATATTCATTTGCATCTACAAGCCAAAAAACTCTACAAGATCTTAATAGAAATTAAGCATAAATATGTATATACATATAAATGTAAATTAACATATATAATATATATTCTTTTTCTATTTAAATAATATTTTTATTAAAAGCTTTTTATTTACAAAACATATGAGTGATTTTTCTACATTGACCTTTGCAAAACTTTTTTTTTGTTCCAAGCTTTTCTCCTCCTTCCCCCCAAGCCCACCCCTAGATGACAGGTAATCTAATACATGCTAAATATGTTAAATTATATGACAAATCCAATATATGTATACATATCTATAAGTTATCTTACTGCACAAGAAACATCAGATCTAGAAAGAGAGAAGGAAAAAAATCAACCTAAGAAGGAAAACAAAATGCATGGAAATATTCACAGGAAGCATTAAAATGCTGTGTTGTGGTCCACACTCAGTTCCCTCAGGCCTCTCTCTGGATGTATATGACTATCTTCATTGCTGAACAATAGGAACTGGTTTGAATCACATCATATAATATATATTCTTAACTATATGAGAAATACTCAATATACTCCATATGAATATATGTTTACACATATAAATGTGTATATATATGTAAGCACGTATGAAGATTGCATAATTGGTTCCTTCTAAGCTTTTTCCATTAAAAGAAGACTTTTTCATTAAAAAAGACTAAGTAACTCACCATTGACATTTAATAGTAATTAGTAAGAGCACTGAATACATATGGCAATGTGACTTCAGTCTTACAAGAAATGGCCTAGCCCTCCATGATCTCTGCTTACTCGAAGTTCAACTATAGGGGAAGTCACACAAAATCATATCTTCTTTTAGCTCATATTGCCTTCATTTACAATTACTTTTTTTTATTAAAGCTTTTTATTTGCATAACATTTGTATGGGTAGTTCCACAACATTGATCCTTACAAAGCTTTCTGTCACAAATTTTCCCCCTAGTCCCCTCCCATCCCCTAGATGGCAGGAAGTCCACTACATGTTAATTATATTAAAATACTTGACAAGTCAAATATATGTATATATGTTTCCATACTTATCTTGCTGTGCAAGAACAATTGTATCTACATGAACAAAAAATATCTGAGAAAGGAAACATAATGCAAACAAACATTAATAGAGATCATGTAAATGTTATGTTGTGATCCACATTTCATGTCCCTCTCTCTGAGTGTATATGGCTTTCTTCAGTGAACAATTGGAACTGGTTTGAGACAATTCTTTGTTGCAGAGAGCCATGTCCATCAGAATTGATCATCATGTAATATTGTTGTTGCTGTGTATAATGGTCTCCTGGTTCTGCTCGTTTCACTCAGCATCAATTCATGCAAGTCCCTCCAGGCCTCTCTGAAATCGTCCTGCTGGTCGTTTCTCACAGAGCAATAATATTCCATAACATTCATATGCCATAATTTATTCAGCCACTCTCCAATTGATGGGCATCCCTTCAGTTTCCAGTTTCTAGCCACTACAAAAAGGGCTGCCACAAACATTCTTGCACATGTGAAGCCCTTTCACTCCTCTAAGATCTCTTTGGGATAGAGGCCCAGTAGAAACACTGCTGGGTTAAAAGGTATGCACAGTTTGATAACTTTTTGAGCATAGCTCCAAATTGCTCTCCAGAATGCCTGGATCCGTTGACAGTTCCACCAACAATGTATTAGTGTCCTAGCTTTCCCACATCCCCTCCAGCATTCATCATTATCTTTTCCTGTCATTTTAGCCAATCTGACAGGTGTGTAGTGGTACCTCAGAGTTGTCTTAATTTGCATTTCTCTGACCAGTAGTGATTTGGAGCACCTTTTCATCTAGAAATGGTTTTAATTTCATCATCTGAAAATTGTCTGTTCATA